>CP136066.1:171238663-171488663 GCA_032622095.1 Siphonodentalium dalli
TACTATTTTTTTGGCTGATGTAAGTGAAAGAAGGCATCAGCAGCAAGAATAGCCACATCAAGCATGAGATATTCATTGGACTGAAAGACCAGGCTCTGTAAAATGCATTAAAATGCTTTAAAGTGACTCCCAGGAATCAAAAATGATAAAAATCTATTTTTTGCCTTTAAAGCGATAGCCCGCTTTTTCGCGGAATAATTGTAACTCCCTACATTTCTTCAGAATTGCCCATCAATGGAAAAAATGTGTTCAAAAACAATATCACTTCTGTGGTTCTTTATTTATCACACACAATTTAACCCCACCCCCTTTATCAAATTATTCATCAAAAAAGCACAATTTTCCACCACCAGTCATGTTCAGGCCCCATTTTCACTCAGTTTTAGGGGTCTGGTATTGCAAACTTGGATCAGCTATGGAAGACTGTTCAATATTCTTTCCATGAGAGAACTTCTGGTGATGTGAGGTCATTGAGTCCAGATCTGATCAGCTGAGCATCAAGCGCATGACTTTATCAGCACATTGAAGAATAAAATATGACATTTTCAGGTCTGCAAGGGTGATCCAAGATAACTGGATGTGGGTGTATATTGAATTAGTTGAATAAAGATATGCTCTCTTTGAATTGCTGAAGCATTTTCTTAAATGTGTCCAAGTTTTAGTGCTATTAACCTTCAAATGACCATACCCACCAGTGGAAATTACACACTTTTATGATATATATCTGTATATCACTGGCTATAAAATCCAAAATACTTGTCAAATTAGGTTCTTATAACAATTGATATATGTGTCGTTGACATGCCCATGTTATGGGTCATTTGCATTATCATGTGACTATTACCACCTTGAATTTTTTTGAAAATACCTTGAAAAGTTGTCATTTTTTATGAAAAATCTTACTATTTTTTTGGCTGATGTAAGTGAAAGAAGGCATCAGCAGCAAGAATAGCCACATCAAGCATGAGATATTCATTGGACTGAAAGACCAGGCTCTGTAAAATGCATTAAAATGCTTTAAAGTGACTCCCAGGAATCAAAAATGATAAAAAGCTATTTTTTGCCTTTAGGTTACACTGGTGTAAATGTTTTCCATAGGCCTCAGTGCTAACGTTTTAGCGTATAGTGTTGGCAATATAAATGTTGGGTCCAAAATTTTCTTTAAATCTGAAAAATTTACATTTTGGGAAACTTTTTACACAAAAAAATCATGTCTGTCTAGCAGGGAATTCGCCTTTAAATCTTATGTTTTCGTAACTAGTGTCAGAACCGCATAAAAAAATACAGTCATATTTTAGACCACACCAAAAAATTCAAACTTCACTACAAAGGGTTAATTCCTGTGCCAATGGTTATTTTACCTATGGGAAATCATAGGGAAGAGGTGTGATGATTTTTTTCTGTGAAAAGCACACAAGGTTATTGACAAATCAGGGCCCAGTGTCTATTTTATTCTCTCCTATATATTCCTCCCGCATCCGCTAGATGTCACTCGGAACCTTATTTACACCAGTGTAACCTAAAGCGATAGCCCGCTTTTTCGCGGAATAATTGTAACTCCCTACATTTCTTCAGAATTGCCCATCAATGGAAAAAATGTGTTCAAAAACAATATCACTTCTGTGGTTCTTTATTTATCACACACAATTTAACCCCACCCCCTTTAACAAATTATTCATCAAAAAAGCACAATTTTCCACCACCAGTCATGTTCAGGCCCCATTTTCACTCAGTTTTAGGGGTCTGGTATTGCAAACTTGGATCAGCTATGGAAGACTGTTCAATATTCTTTCCATGAGAGAACTTCTGGTGATGTGAGGTCATTGAGTCCAGATCTGATCAGCTGAGCATCAAGCGCATGACTTTATCAGCACATTGAAGAATAAAATATGACATTTTCAGGTCTGCAAGGGTGATCCAAGATAACTGGATGTGGGTGTATATTGAATTAGTTGAATAAAGATATGCTCTCTTTGAATTGCTGAAGCATTTTCTTAAATGTGTCCAAGTTTTAGTGCTATTAATCTTCAAATGACCATACCCACCAGTGGAAATTACACACTTTTATGATATATATCTGTATATCACTGGCTATAAAATCCAAAATACTTGTCAAATTAGGTTCTTATAACAATTGATATATGTGTCGTTGACATGCCCATGTTATGGGTCATTTGCATTATCATGTGACTATTACCACCTTGAATTTTTTTGAAAATACCTTGAAAAGTTGTCATTTTTTATGAAAAATCTTACTATTTTTTTGGCTGATGTAAGTGAAAGAAGGCATCAGCAGCAAGAATAGCCACATCAAGCATGAGATATTCATTGGACTGAAAGACCAGGCTCTGTAAAATGCATTAAAATGCTTTAAAGTGACTCCCAGGAATCAAAAATGATAAAAAGCTATTTTTTGCCTTTAAAGCGATAGCCCGCTTTTTCGCGGAATAATTGTAACTCCCTACATTTCTTCAGAATTGCCCATCAATGGAAAAAATGTGTTCAAAAACAATATCACTTCTGTGGTTCTTTATTTATCACACACAATTTAACCCCACCCCCTTTAACAAATTATTCATCAAAAAAGCACAATTTTCCACCACCAGTCATGTTCAGGCCCCATTTTCACTCAGTTTTAGGGGTCTGGTATTGCAAACTTGGATCAGCTATGGAAGACTGTTCAATATTCTTTCCATGAGAGAACTTCTGGTGATGTGAGGTCATTGAGTCCAGATCTGATCAGCTGAGCATCAAGCGCATGACTTTATCAGCACATTGAAGAATAAAATATGACATTTTCAGGTCTGCAAGGGTGATCCAAGATAACTGGATGTGGGTGTATATTGAATTAGTTGAATAAAGATATGCTCTCTTTGAATTGCTGAAGCATTTTCTTAAATGTGTCCAAGTTTTAGTGCTATTAACCTTCAAATGACCATACCCACCAGTGGAAATTACACACTTTTATGATATATATCTGTATATCACTGGCTATAAAATCCAAAATACTTGTCAAATTAGGTTCTTATAACAATTGATATATGTGTCGTTGACATGCCCATGTTATGGGTCATTTGCATTATCATGTGACTATTACCACCTTGAATTTTTTTGAAAATACCTTGAAAAGTTGTCATTTTTTATGAAAAATCTTACTATTTTTTTGGCTGATGTAAGTGAAAGAAGGCATCAGCAGCAAGAATAGCCACATCAAGCATGAGATATTCATTGGACTGAAAGACCAGGCTCTGTAAAATGCATTAAAATGCTTTAAAGTGACTCCCAGGAATCAAAAATGATAAAAAGCTATTTTTTGCCTTTAGGTTACACTGGTGTAAATGTTTTCCATAGGCCTCAGTGCTAACGTTTTAGCGTATAGTGTTGGCAATATAAATGTTGGGTCCAAAATTTTCTTTAAATCTGAAAAATTTACATTTTGGGAAACTTTTTACACAAAAAAATCATGTCTGTCTAGCAGGGAATTCGCCTTTAAATCTTATGTTTTCGTAACTAGTGTCAGAACCGCATAAAAAAATACAGTCATAGTTTAGACCACACCAAAAAATTCAAACTTCACTACAAAGGGTTAATTCCTGTGCCAATGGTTATTTTACCTATGGGAAATCATAGGGAAGAGGTGTGATGATTTTTTTCTGTGAAAAGCACACAAGGTTATTGACAAATCAGGGCCCAGTGTCTATTTTATTCTCTCCTATATATTCCTCCCGCATCCGCTAGATGTCACTCGGAACCTTATTTACACCAGTGTAACCTAAAGCGATAGCCCGCTTTTTCGCGGAATAATTGTAACTCCCTACATTTCTTCAGAATTGCCCATCAATGGAAAAAATGTGTTCAAAAACAATATCACTTCTGTGGTTCTTTATTTATCACACACAATTTAACCCCACCCCCTTTAACAAATTATTCATCAAAAAAGCACAATTTTCCACCACCAGTCATGTTCAGGCCCCATTTTCACTCAGTTTTAGGGGTCTGGTATTGCAAACTTGGATCAGCTATGGAAGACTGTTCAATATTCTTTCCATGAGAGAACTTCTGGTGATGTGAGGTCATTGAGTCCAGATCTGATCAGCTGAGCATCAAGCGCATGACTTTATCAGCACATTGAAGAATAAAATATGACATTTTCAGGTCTGCAAGGGTGATCCAAGATAACTGGATGTGGGTGTATATTGAATTAGTTGAATAAAGATATGCTCTCTTTGAATTGCTGAAGCATTTTCTTAAATGTGTCCAAGTTTTAGTGCTATTAACCTTCAAATGACCATACCCACCAGTGGAAATTACACACTTTTATGATATATATCTGTATATCACTGGCTATAAAATCCAAAATACTTGTCAAATTAGGTTCTTATAACAATTGATATATGTGTCGTTGACATGCCCATGTTATGGGTCATTTGCATTATCATGTGACTATTACCACCTTGAATTTTTTTGAAAATACCTTGAAAAGTTGTCATTTTTTATGAAAAATCTTACTATTTTTTTGGCTGATGTAAGTGAAAGAAGGCATAAGCAGCAAGAATAGCCACATCAAGCATGAGATATTCATTGGACTGAAAGACCAGGCTCTGTAAAATGCATTAAAATGCTTTAAAGTGACTCCCAGGAATCAAAAATGATAAAAAGCTATTTTTTGCCTTTAAAGCGATAGCCCGCTTTTTCGCGGAATAATTGTAACTCCCTACATTTCTTCAGAATTGCCCATCAATGGAAAAAATGTGTTCAAAAACAATATCACTTCTGTGGTTCTTTATTTATCACACACAATTTAACCCCACCCCCTTTAACAAATTATTCATCAAAAAAGCACAATTTTCCACAACCAGTCATGTTCAGGCCCCATTTTCACTCAGTTTTAGGGGTCTGGTATTGCAAACTTGGATCAGCTATGGAAGACTGTTCAATATTCTTTCCATGAGAGAACTTCTGGTGATGTGAGGTCATTGAGTCCAGATCTGATCAGCTGAGCATCAAGCGCATGACTTTATCAGCACATTGAAGAATAAAATATGACATTTTCAGGTCTGCAAGGGTGATCCAAGATAACTGGATGTGGGTGTATATTGAATTAGTTGAATAAAGATATGCTCTCTTTGAATTGCTGAAGCATTTTCTTAAATGTGTCCAAGTTTTAGTGCTATTAACCTTCAAATGACCATACCCACCAGTGGAAATTACACACTTTTATGATATATATCTGTATATCACTGGCTATAAAATCCAAAATACTTGTCAAATTAGGTTCTTATAACAATTGATATATGTGTCGTTGACATGCCCATGTTATGGGTCATTTGCATTATCATGTGACTATTACCACCTTGAATTTTTTTGAAAATACCTTGAAAAGTTGTCATTTTTTATGAAAAATCTTACTATTTTTTTGGCTGATGTAAGTGAAAGAAGGCATCAGCAGCAAGAATAGCCACATCAAGCATGAGATATTCATTGGACTGAAAGACCAGGCTCTGTAAAATGCATTAAAATGCTTTAAAGTGACTCCCAGGAATCAAAAATGATAAAAAGCTATTTTTTGCCTTTAAAGCGATAGCCCGCTTTTTCGCGGAATAATTGTAACTCCCTACATTTCTTCAGAATTGCCCATCAATGGAAAAAATGTGTTCAAAAACAATATCACTTCTGTGGTTCTTTATTTATCACACACAATTTAACCCCACCCCCTTTAACAAATTATTCATCAAAAAAGCACAATTTTCCACCACCAGTCATGTTCAGGCCCCATTTTCACTCAGTTTTAGGGGTCTGGTATTGCAAACTTGGATCAGCTATGGAAGACTGTTCAATATTCTTTCCATGAGAGAACTTCTGGTGATGTGAGGTCATTGAGTCCAGATCTGATCAGCTGAGCATCAAGCGCATGACTTTATCAGCACATTGAAGAATAAAATATGACATTTTCAGGTCTGCAAGGGTGATCCAAGATAACTGGATGTGGGTGTATATTGAATTAGTTGAATAAAGATATGCTCTCTTTGAATTGCTGAAGCATTTTCTTAAATGTGTCCAAGTTTTAGTGCTATTAACCTTCAAATGACCATACCCACCAGTGGAAATTACACACTTTTATGATATATATCTGTATATCACTGGCTATAAAATCCAAAATACTTGTCAAATTAGGTTCTTATAACAATTGATATATGTGTCGTTGACATGCCCATGTTATGGGTCATTTGCATTATCATGTGACTATTACCACCTTGAATTTTTTTGAAAATACCTTGAAAAGTTGTCATTTTTTATGAAAAATCTTACTATTTTTTTGGCTGATGTAAGTGAAAGAAGGCATCAGCAGCAAGAATAGCCACATCAAGCATGAGATATTCATTGGACTGAAAGACCAGGCTCTGTAAAATGCATTAAAATGCTTTAAAGTGACTCCCAGGAATCAAAAATGATAAAAAGCTATTTTTTGCCTTTAAAGCGATAGCCCGCTTTTTCGCGGAATAATTGTAACTCCCTACATTTCTTCAGAATTGCCCATCAATGGAAAAAATGTGTTCAAAAACAATATCACTTCTGTGGTTCTTTATTTATCACACACAATTTAACCCCACCCCCTTTAACAAATTATTCATCAAAAAAGCACAATTTTCCACCACCAGTCATGTTCAGGCCCCATTTTCACTCAGTTTTAGGGGTCTGGTATTGCAAACTTGGATCAGCTATGGAAGACTGTTCAATATTCTTTCCATGAGAGAACTTCTGGTGATGTGAGGTCATTGAGTCCAGATCTGATCAGCTGAGCATCAAGCGCATGACTTTATCAGCACATTGAAGAATAAAATATGACATTTTCAGGTCTGCAAGGGTGATCCAAGATAACTGGATGTGGGTGTATATTGAATTAGTTGAATAAAGATATGCTCTCTTTGAATTGCTGAAGCATTTTCTTAAATGTGTCCAAGTTTTAGTGCTATTAACCTTCAAATGACCATACCCACCAGTGGAAATTACACACTTTTATGATATATATCTGTATATCACTGGCTATAAAATCCAAAATACTTGTCAAATTAGGTTCTTATAACAATTGATATATGTGTCGTTGACATGCCCATGTTATGGGTCATTTGCATTATCATGTGACTATTACCACCTTGAATTTTTTTGAAAAGTTGTCATTTTTTATGAAAAATCTTACTATTTTTTTGGCTGATGTAAGTGAAAGAAGGCATCAGCAGCAAGAATAGCCACATCAAGCATGAGATATTCATTGGACTGAAAGACCAGGCTCTGTAAAATGCATTAAAATGCTTTAAAGTGACTCCCAGGAATCAAAAATGATAAAAAGCTATTTTTTGCCTTTAAAGCGATAGCCCGCTTTTTCGCGGAATAATTGTAACTCCCTACATTTCTTCAGAATTGCCCATCAATGGAAAAAATGTGTTCAAAAACAATATCACTTCTGTGGTTCTTTATTTATCACACACAATTTAACCCCACCCCCTTTAACAAATTATTCATCAAAAAAGCACAATTTTCCACCACCAGTCATGTTCAGGCCCCATTTTCACTCAGTTTTAGGGGTCTGGTATTGCAAACTTGGATCAGCTATGGAAGACTGTTCAATATTCTTTCCATGAGAGAACTTCTGGTGATGTGAGGTCATTGAGTCCAGATCTGATCAGCTGAGCATCAAGCGCATGACTTTATCAGCACATTGAAGAATAAAATATGACATTTTCAGGTCTGCAAGGGTGATCCAAGATAACTGGATGTGGGTGTATATTGAATTAGTTGAATAAAGATATGCTCTCTTTGAATTGCTGAAGCATTTTCTTAAATGTGTCCAAGTTTTAGTGCTATTAACCTTCAAATGACCATACCCACCAGTGGAAATTACACACTTTTATGATATATATCTGTATATCACTGGCTATAAAATCCAAAATACTTGTCAAATTAGGTTCTTATAACAATTGATATATGTGTCGTTGACATGCCCATGTTATGGGTCATTTGCATTATCATGTGACTATTACCACCTTGAATTTTTTTGAAAATACCTTGAAAAGTTGTCATTTTTTATGAAAAATCTTACAATTTTTTTGGCTGATGTAAGTGAAAGAAGGCATCAGCAGCAAGAATAGCCACATCAAGCATGAGATATTCATTGGACTGAAAGACCAGGCTCTGTAAAATGCATTAAAATGCTTTAAAGTGACTCCCAGGAATCAAAAATGATAAAAAGCTATTTTTTGCCTTTAGGTTACACTGGTGTAAATGTTTTCCATAGGCCTCAGTGCTAACGTTTTAGCGTATAGTGTTGGCAATATAAATGTTGGGTCCAAAATTTTCTTTAAATCTGAAAAATTTACATTTTGGGAAACTTTTTACACAAAAAAATCATGTCTGTCTAGCAGGGAATTCGCCTTTAAATCTTATGTTTTCGTAACTAGTGTCAGAACCGCATAAAAAAATACAGTCATATTTTAGACCACACCAAAAAATTCAAACTTCACTACAAAGGGTTAATTCCTGTGCCAATGGTTATTTTACCTATGGGAAATCATAGGGAAGAGGTGTGATGATTTTTTTCTGTGAAAAGCACACAAGGTTATTGACAAATCAGGGCCCAGTGTCTATTTTATTCTCTCCTATATATTCCTCCCGCATCCGCTAGATGTCACTCGGAACCTTATTTACACCAGTGTAACCTAAAGCGAAAGCCCGCTTTTTCGCGGAATAATTGTAACTCCCTACATTTCTTCAGAATTGCCCATCAATGGAAAAAATGTGTTCAAAAACAATATCACTTCTGTGGTTCTTTATTTATCACACACAATTTAACCCCACCCCCTTTAACAAATTATTCATCAAAAAAGCACAATTTTCCACCACCAGTCATGTTCAGGCCCCATTTTCACTCAGTTTTAGGGGTCTGGTATTGCAAACTTGGATCAGCTATGGAAGACTGTTCAATATTCTTTCCATGAGAGAACTTCTGGTGATGTGAGGTCATTGAGTCCAGATCTGATCAGCTGAGCATCAAGCGCATGACTTTATCAGCACATTGAAGAATAAAATATGACATTTTCAGGTCTGCAAGGGTGATCCAAGATAACTGGATGTGGGTGTATATTGAATTAGTTGAATAAAGATATGCTCTCTTTGAATTGCTGAAGCATTTTCTTAAATGTGTCCAAGTTTTAGTGCTATTAACCTTCAAATGACCATACCCACCAGTGGAAATTACACACTTTTATGATATATATCTGTATATCACTGGCTATAAAATCCAAAATACTTGTCAAATTAGGTTCTTATAACAATTGATATATGTGTCGTTGACATGCCCATGTTATGGGTCATTTGCATTATCATGTGACTATTACCACCTTGAATTTTTTTGAAAATACCTTGAAAAGTTGTCATTTTTTATGAAAAATCTTACTATTTTTTTGGCTGATGTAAGTGAAAGAAGGCATAAGCAGCAAGAATAGCCACATCAAGCATGAGATATTCATTGGACTGAAAGACCAGGCTCTGTAAAATGCATTAAAATGCTTTAAAGTGACTCCCAGGAATCAAAAATGATAAAAAGCTATTTTTTGCCTTTAAAGCGATAGCCCGCTTTTTCGCGGAATAATTGTAACTCCCTACATTTCTTCAGAATTGCCCATCAATGGAAAAAATGTGTTCAAAAACAATATCACTTCTGTGGTTCTTTATTTATCACACACAATTTAACCCCACCCCCTTTAACAAATTATTCATCAAAAAAGCACAATTTTCCACCACCAGTCATGTTCAGGCCCCATTTTCACTCAGTTTTAGGGGTCTGGTATTGCAAACTTGGATCAGCTATGGAAGACTGTTCAATATTCTTTCCATGAGAGAACTTCTGGTGATGTGAGGTCATTGAGTCCAGATCTGATCAGCTGAGCATCAAGCGCATGACTTTATCAGCACATTGAAGAATAAAATATGACATTTTCAGGTCTGCAAGGGTGATCCAAGATAACTGGATGTGGGTGTATATTGAATTAGTTGAATAAAGATATGCTCTCTTTGAATTGCTGAAGCATTTTCTTAAATGTGTCCAAGTTTTAGTGCTATTAACCTTCAAATGACCATACCCACCAGTGGAAATTACACACTTTTATGATATATATCTGTATATCACTGGCTATAAAATCCAAAATACTTGTCAAATTAGGTTCTTATAACAATTGATATATGTGTCGTTGACATGCCCATGTTATGGGTCATTTGCATTATCATGTGACTATTACCACCTTGAATTTTTTTGAAAATACCTTGAAAAGTTGTCATTTTTTATGAAAAATCTTACTATTTTTTTGGCTGATGTAAGTGAAAGAAGGCATCAGCAGCAAGAATAGCCACATCAAGCATGAGATATTCATTGGACTGAAAGACCAGGCTCTGTAAAATGCATTAAAATGCTTTAAAGTGACTCCCAGGAATCAAAAATGATAAAAAGCTATTTTTTGCCTTTAAAGCGATAGCCCGCTTTTTCGCGGAATAATTGTAACTCCCTACATTTCTTCAGAATTGCCCATCAATGGAAAAAATGTGTTCAAAAACAATATCACTTCTGTGGTTCTTTATTTATCACACACAATTTAACCCCACCCCCTTTAACAAATTATTCATCAAAAAAGCACAATTTTCCACCACCAGTCATGTTCAGGCCCCATTTTCACTCAGTTTTAGGGGTCTGGTATTGCAAACTTGGATCAGCTATGGAAGACTGTTCAATATTCTTTCCATGAGAGAACTTCTGGTGATGTGAGGTCATTGAGTCCAGATCTGATCAGCTGAGCATCAAGCGCATGACTTTATCAGCACATTGAAGAATAAAATATGACATTTTCAGGTCTGCAAGGGTGATCCAAGATAACTGGATGTGGGTGTATATTGAATTAGTTGAATAAAGATATGCTCTCTTTGAATTGCTGAAGCATTTTCTTAAATGTGTCCAAGTTTTAGTGCTATTAACCTTCAAATGACCATACCCACCAGTGGAAATTACACACTTTTATGATATATATCTGTATATCACTGGCTATAAAATCCAAAATACTTGTCAAATTAGGTTCTTATAACAATTGATATATGTGTCGTTGACATGCCCATGTTATGGGTCATTTGCATTATCATGTGACTATTACCACCTTGAATTTTTTTGAAAATACCTTGAAAAGTTGTCATTTTTTATGAAAAATCTTACTATTTTTTTGGCTGATGTAAGTGAAAGAAGGCATCAGCAGCAAGAATAGCCACATCAAGCATGAGATATTCATTGGACTGAAAGACCAGGCTCTGTAAAATGCATTAAAATGCTTTAAAGTGACTCCCAGGAATCAAAAATGATAAAAAGCTATTTTTTGCCTTTAAAGCGATAGCCCGCTTTTTCGCGGAATAATTGTAACTCCCTACATTTCTTCAGAATTGCCCATCAATGGAAAAAATGTGTTCAAAAACAATATCACTTCTGTGGTTCTTTATTTATCACACACAATTTAACCCCACCCCCTTTAACAAATTATTCATCAAAAAAGCACAATTTTCCACCACCAGTCATGTTCAGGCCCCATTTTCACTCAGTTTTAGGGGTCTGGTATTGCAAACTTGGATCAGCTATGGAAGACTGTTCAATATTCTTTCCATGAGAGAACTTCTGGTGATGTGAGGTCATTAAGTCCAGATCTGATCAGCTGAGCATCAAGCGCATGACTTTATCAGCACATTGAAGAATAAAATATGACATTTTCAGGTCTGCAAGGGTGATCCAAGATAACTGGATGTGGGTGTATATTGAATTAGTTGAATAAAGATATGCTCTCTTTGAATTGCTGAAGCATTTTCTTAAATGTGTCCAAGTTTTAGTGCTATTAACCTTCAAATGACCATACCCACCAGTGGAAATTACACACTTTTATGATATATATCTGTATATCACTGGCTATAAAATCCAAAATACTTGTCAAATTAGGTTCTTATAACAATTGATATATGTGTCGTTGACATGCCCATGTTATGGGTCATTTGCATTATCATGTGACTATTACCACCTTGAATTTTTTTGAAAATACCTTGAAAAGTTGTCATTTTTTATGAAAAATCTTACTATTTTTTTGGCTGATGTAAGTGAAAGAAGGCATCAGCAGCAAGAATAGCCACATCAAGCATGAGATATTCATTGGACTGAAAGACCAGGCTCTGTAAAATGCATTAAAATGCTTTAAAGTGACTCCCAGGAATCAAAAATGATAAAAAGCTATTTTTTGCCTTTAGGTTACACTGGTGTAAATGTTTTCCATAGGCCTCAGTGCTAACGTTTTAGCGTATAGTGTTGGCAATATAAATGTTGGGTCCAAAATTTTCTTTAAATCTGAAAAATTTACATTTTGGGAAACTTTTTACACAAAAAAATCATGTCTGTCTAGCAGGGAATTCGCCTTTAAATCTTATGTTTTCGTAACTAGTGTCAGAACCGCATAAAAAAATACAGTCATATTTTAGACCACACCAAAAAATTCAAACTTCACTACAAAGGGTTAATTCCTGTGCCAATGGTTATTTTACCTATGGGAAATCATAGGGAAGAGGTGTGATGATTTTTTTCTGTGAAAAGCACACAAGGTTATTGACAAATCAGGGCCCAGTGTCTATTTTATTCTCTCCTATATATTCCTCCCGCATCCGCTAGATGTCACTCGGAACCTTATTTACACCAGTGTAACCTAAAGCGATAGCCCGCTTTTTCGCGGAATAATTGTAACTCCCTACATTTCTTCAGAATTGCCCATCAATGGAAAAAATGTGTTCAAAAACAATATCACTTCTGTGGTTCTTTATTTATCACACACAATTTAACCCCACCCCCTTTAACAAATTATTCATCAAAAAAGCACAATTTTCCACCACCAGTCATGTTCAGGCCCCATTTTCACTCAGTTTTAGGGGTCTGGTATTGCAAACTTGGATCAGCTATGGAAGACTGTTCAATATTCTTTCCATGAGAGAACTTCTGGTGATGTGAGGTCATTGAGTCCAGATCTGATCAGCTGAGCATCAAGCGCATGACTTTATCAGCACATTGAAGAATAAAATATGACATTTTCAGGTCTGCAAGGGTGATCCAAGATAACTGGATGTGGGTGTATATTGAATTAGTTGAATAAAGATATGCTCTCTTTGAATTGCTGAAGCATTTTCTTAAATGTGTCCAAGTTTTAGTGCTATTAACCTTCAAATGACCATACCCACCAGTGGAAATTACACACTTTTATGATATATATCTGTATATCACTGGCTATAAAATCCAAAATACTTGTCAAATTAGGTTCTTATAACAATTGATATATGTGTCGTTGACATGCCCATGTTATGGGTCATTTGCATTATCATGTGACTATTACCACCTTGAATTTTTTTGAAAATACCTTGAAAAGTTGTCATTTTTTATGAAAAATCTTACTATTTTTTTGGCTGATGTAAGTGAAAGAAGGCATCAGCAGCAAGAATAGCCACATCAAGCATGAGATATTCATTGGACTGAAAGACCAGGCTCTGTAAAATGCATTAAAATGCTTTAAAGTGACTCCCAGGAATCAAAAATGATAAAAAGCTATTTTTTGCCTTTAAGCGATAGCCCGCTTTTTCGCGGAATAATTGTAACTCCCTACATTTCTTCAGAATTGCCCATCAATGGAAAAAATGTGTTCAAAAACAATATCACTTCTGTGGTTCTTTATTTATCACACACAATTTAACCCCACCCCCTTTAACAAATTATTCATCAAAAAAGCACAATTTTCCACCACCAGTCATGTTCAGGCCCCATTTTCACTCAGTTTTAGGGGTCTGGTATTGCAAACTTGGATCAGCTATGGAAGACTGTTCAATATTCTTTCCATGAGTGAACTTCTGGTGATGTGAGGTCATTGAGTCCAGATCTGATCAGCTGAGCATCAAGCGCATGACTTTATCAGCACATTGAAGAATAAAATATGACATTTTCAGGTCTGCAAGGGTGATCCAAGATAACTGGATGTGAGTGTATATTGAATTAGTTGAATAAAGATATGCTCTCTTTGAATTGCTGAAGCATTTTCTTAAATGTGTCCAAGTTTTAGTGCTATTAACCTTCAAATGACCATACCCACCAGTGGAAATTACACACTTTTATGATATATATCTGTATATCACTGGCTATAAAATCCAAAATACTTGTCAAATTAGGTTCTTATAACAATTGATATATGTGTCGTTGACATGCCCATGTTATGGGTCATTTGCATTATCATGTGACTATTACCACCTTGAATTTTTTTGAAAATACCTTGAAAAGTTGTCATTTTTTATGAAAAATCTTACTATTTTTTTGGCTGATGTAAGTGAAAGAAGGCATCAGCAGCAAGAATAGCCACATCAAGCATGAGATATTCATTGGACTGAAAGACCAGGCTCTGTAAAATGCATTAAAATGCTTTAAAGTGACTCCCAGGAATCAAAAATGATAAAAAGCTATTTTTTGCCTTTAAAGCGATAGCCCGCTTTTTCGCGGAATAATTGTAACTCCCTACATTTCTTCAGAATTGCCCATCAATGGAAAAAATGTGTACAAAAACAATATCACTTCTGTGGTTCTTTATTTATCACACACAATTTAACCCCACCCCCTTTAACAAATTATTCATCAAAAAAGCACAATTTTCCACCACCAGTCATGTTCAGGCCCCATTTTCACTCAGTTTTAGGGGTCTGGTATTGCAAACTTGGATCAGCTATGGAAGACTGTTCAATATTCTTTCCATGAGAGAACTTCTGGTGATGTGAGGTCATTGAGTCCAGATCTGATCAGCTGAGCATCAAGCGCATGACTTTATCAGCACATTGAAGAATAAAATATGACATTTTCAGGTCTGCAAGGGTGATCCAAGATAACTGGATGTGGGTGTATATTGAATTAGTTGAATAAAGATATGCTCTCTTTGAATTGCTGAAGCATTTTCTTAAATGTGTCCAAGTTTTATTGCTATTAACCTTCAAATGACCATACCCACCAGTGGAAATTACACACTTTTATGATATATATCTGTATATCACTGGCTATAAAATCCAAAATACTTGTCAAATTAGGTTCTTATAACAATTGATATATGTGTCGTTGACATGCCCATGTTATGGGTCATTTGCATTATCATGTGACTATTACCACCTTGAATTTTTTTGAAAATACCTTGAAAAGTTGTCATTTTTTATGAAAAATCTTACTATTTTTTTGGCTGATGTAAGTGAAAGAAGGCATCAGCAGCAAGAATAGCCACATCAAGCATGAGATATTCATTGGACTGAAAGACCAGGCTCTGTAAAATGCATTAAAATGCTTTAAAGTGACTCCCAGGAATCAAAAATGATAAAAAGCTATTTTTTGCCTTTAAGCGATAGCCCGCTTTTTCGCGGAATAATTGTAACTCCCTACATTTCTTCAGAATTGCCCATCAATGGAAAAAATGTGTTCAAAAACAATATCACTTCTGTGGTTCTTTATTTATCACACACAATTTAACCCCACCCCCTTTAACAAATTATTCATCAAAAAAGCACAATTTTCCACCACCAGTCATGTTCAGGCCCCATTTTCACTCAGTTTTAGGGGTCTGGTATTGCAAACTTGGATCAGCTATGGAAGACTGTTCAATATTCTTTCCATGAGAGAACTTCTGGTGATGTGAGGTCATTGAGTCCAGATCTGATCAGCTGAGCATCAAGCGCATGACTTTATCAGCACATTGAAGAATAAAATATGACATTTTCAGGTCTGCAAGGGTGATCCAAGATAACTGGATGTGGGTGTATATTGAATTAGTTGAATAAAGATATGCTCTCTTTGAATTGCTGAAGCATTTTCTTAAATGTGTCCAAGTTTTAGTGCTATTAACCTTCAAATGACCATACCCACCAGTGGAAATTACACACTTTTATGATATATATCTGTATATCACTGGCTATAAAATCCAAAATACTTGTCAAATTAGGTTCTTATAACAATTGATATATGTGTCGTTGACATGCCCATGTTATGGGTCATTTGCATTATCATGTGACTATTACCACCTTGAATTTATTTGAAAATACCTTGAAAAGTTGTCATTTTTTATGAAAAATCTTACTATTTTTTTGGCTGATGTAAGTGAAAGAAGGCATCAGCAGCAAGAATAGCCACATCAAGCATGAGATATTCATTGGACTGAAAGACCAGGCTCTGTAAAATGCATTAAAATGCTTTAAAGTGACTCCCAGGAATCAAAAATGATAAAAAGCTATTTTTTGCCTTTAAAGCGATAGCCCGCTTTTTCGCGGAATAATTGTAACTCCCTACATTTCTTCAGAATTGCCCATCAATGGAAAAAATGTGTTCAAAAACAATATCACTTCTGTGGTTCTTTATTTATCACACACAATTTAACCCCACCCCCTTTAACAAATTATTCATCAAAAAAGCACAATTTTCCACCACCAGTCATGTTCAGGCCCCATTTTCACTCAGTTTTAGGGGTCTGGTATTGCAAACTTGGATCAGCTATGGAAGACTGTTCAATATTCTTTCCATGAGAGAACTTCTGGTGATGTGAGGTCATTGAGTCCAGATCTGATCAGCTGAGCATCAAGCGCATGACTTTATCAGCACATTGAAGAATAAAATATGACATTTTCAGGTCTGCAAGGGTGATCCAAGATAACTGGATGTGGGTGTATATTGAATTAGTTGAATAAAGATATGCTCTCTTTGAATTGCTGAAGCATTTTCTTAAATGTGTCCAAGTTTTAGTGCTATTAACCTTCAAATGACCATACCCACCAGTGGAAATTACACACTTTTATGATATATATCTGTATATCACTGGCTATAAAATCCAAAATACTTGTCAAATTAGGTTCTTATAACAATTGATATATGTGTCGTTGACATGCCCATGTTATGGGTCATTTGCATTATCATGTGACTATTACCACCTTGAATTTTTTTGAAAATACCTTGAAAAGTTGTCATTTTTTATGAAAAATCTTACTATTTTTTTGGCTGATGTAAGTGAAAGAAGGCATCAGCAGCAAGAATAGCCACATCAAGCATGAGATATTCATTGGACTGAAAGACCAGGCTCTGTAAAATGCATTAAAATGCTTTAAAGTGACTCCCAGGAATCAAAAATGATAAAAAGCTATTTTTTGCCTTTAAGCGATAGCCCGCTTTTTCGCGGAATAATTGTAACTCCCTACATTTCTTCAGAATTGCCCATCAATGGAAAAAATGTGTTCAAAAACAATATCACTTCTGTGGTTCTTTATTTATCACACACAATTTAACCCCACCCCCTTTAACAAATTATTCATCAAAAAAGCACAATTTTCCACCACCAGTCATGTTCAGGCCCCATTTTCACTCAGTTTTAGGGGTCTGGTATTGCAAACTTGGATCAGCTATGGAAGACTGTTCAATATTCTTTCCATGAGAGAACTTCTGGTGATGTGAGGTCATTGAGTCCAGATCTGATCAGCTGAGCATCAAGCGCATGACTTTATCAGCACATTGAAGAATAAAATATGACATTTTCAGGTCTGCAAGGGTGATCCAAGATAACTGGATGTGGGTGTATATTGAATTAGTTGAATAAAGATATGCTCTCTTTGAATTGCTGAAGCATTTTCTTAAATGTGTCCAAGTTTTAGTGCTATTAACCTTCAAATGACCATACCCACCAGTGGAAATTACACACTTTTATGATATATATCTGTATATCACTGGCTATAAAATCCAAAATACTTGTCAAATTAGGTTCTTATAACAATTGATATATGTGTCGTTGACATGCCCATGTTATGGGTCATTTGCATTATCATGTGACTATTACCACCTTGAATTTTTTTGAAAATACCTTGAAAAGTTGTCATTTTTTATGAAAAATCTTACTATTTTTTTGGCTGATGTAAGTGAAAGAAGGCATCAGCAGCAAGAATAGCCACATCAAGCATGAGATATTCATTGGACTGAAAGACCAGGCTCTGTAAAATGCATTAAAATGCTTTAAAGTGACTCCCAGGAATCAAAAATGATAAAAAGCTATTTTTTGCCTTTAAAGCGATAGCCCGCTTTTTCGCGGAATAATTGTAACTCCCTACATTTCTTCAGAATTGCCCATCAATGGAAAAAATGTGTTCAAAAACAATATCACTTCTGTGGTTCTTTATTTATCACACACAATTTAACCCCACCCCCTTTAACAAATTATTCATCAAAAAAGCACAATTTTCCACCACCAGTCATGTTCAGGCCCCATTTTCACTCAGTTTTAGGGGTCTGGTATTGCAAACTTGGATCAGCTATGGAAGACTGTTCAATATTCTTTCCATGAGAGAACTTCTGGTGATGTGAGGTCATTGAGTCCAGATCTGATCAGCTGAGCATCAAGCGCATGACTTTATCAGCACATTGAAGAATAAAATATGACATTTTCAGGTCTGCAAGGGTGATCCAAGATAACTGGATGTGGGTGTATATTGAATTAGTTGAATAAAGATATGCTCTCTTTGAATTGCTGAAGCATTTTCTTAAATGTGTCCAAGTTTTAGTGCTATTAACCTTCAAATGACCATACCCACCAGTGGAAATTACACACTTTTATGATATATATCTGTATATCACTGGCTATAAAATCCAAAATACTTGTCAAATTAGGTTCTTATAACAATTGATATATGTGTCGTTGACATGCCCATGTTATGGGTCATTTGCATTATCATGTGACTATTACCACCTTGAATTTTTTTGAAAATACCTTGAAAAGTTGTCATTTTTTATGAAAAATCTTACTATTTTTTTGGCTGATGTAAGTGAAAGAAGGCATCAGCAGCAAGAATAGCCACATCAAGCATGAGATATTCATTGGACTGAAAGACCAGGCTCTGTAAAATGCATTAAAATGCTTTAAAGTGACTCCCAGGAATCAAAAATGATAAAAAGCTATTTTTTGCCTTTAGGTTATTACACTGGTGTAAATGTTTTCCATAGGCCTCAGTGCTAACGTTTTAGCGTATAGTGTTGGCAATATAAATGTTGGGTCCAAAATTTTCTTTAAATCTGAAAAATTTACATTTTGGGAAACTTTTTACACAAAAAAATCATGTCTGTCTAGCAGGGAATTCGCCTTTAAATCTTATGTTTTCGTAACTAGTGTCAGAACCGCATAAAAAAATACCGTCATATTTTAGACCACACCAAAAAATTCAAACTTCACTACAAAGGGTTAATTCCTGTGCCAATGGTTATTTTACCTATGGGAAATCATAGGGAAGAGGTGTGATGATTTTTTTCTGTGAAAAGCACACAAGGTTGTTGACCAATCAGGGCCCAGTGTCTATTTTATTCTCTCCTATATATTCCTCCCGCATCCGCTAGATGTCACTCGGAACCTTATTTACACCAGTGTAACCTAAAGCGATAGCCCGCTTTTTCGCGGAATAATTGTAACTCCCTACATTTCTTCAGAATTGCCCATCAATGGAAAAAATGTGTTCAAAAACAATATCACTTCTGTGGTTCTTTATTTATCACACACAATTTAACCCCACCCCCTTTAACAAATTATTCATCAAAAAAGCACAATTTTCCACCACCAGTCATGTTCAGGCCCCATTTTCACTCAGTTTTAGGGGTCTGGTATTGCAAACTTGGATCAGCTATGGAAGACTGTTCAATATTCTTTCCATGAGAGAACTTCTGGTGATGTGAGGTCATTGAGTCCAGATCTGATCAGCTGAGCATCAAGCGCATGACTTTATCAGCACATTGAAGAATAAAATATGACATTTTCAGGTCTGCAAGGGTGATCCAAGATAACTGGATGTGGGTGTATATTGAATTAGTTGAATAAAGATATGCTCTCTTTGAATTGCTGAAGCATTTTCTTAAATGTGTCCAAGTTTTATTGCTATTAACCTTCAAATGACCATACCCACCAGTGGAAATTACACACTTTTATGATATATATCTGTATATCACTGGCTATAAAATCCAAAATACTTGTCAAATTAGGTTCTTATAACAATTGATATATGTGTCGTTGACATGCCCATGTTATGGGTCATTTGCATTATCATGTGACTATTACCACCTTGAATTTTTTTGAAAATACCTTGAAAAGTTGTCATTTTTTATGAAAAATCTTACTATTTTTTTGGCTGATGTAAGTGAAAGAAGGCATCAGCAGCAAGAATAGCCACATCAAGCATGAGATATTCATTGGACTGAAAGACCAGGCTCTGTAAAATGCATTAAAATGCTTTAAAGTGACTCCCAGGAATCAAAAATGATAAAAAGCTATTTTTTGCCTTTAAGCGATAGCCCGCTTTTTCGCGGAATAATTGTAACTCCCTACATTTCTTCAGAATTGCCCATCAATGGAAAAAATGTGTTCAAAAACAATATCACTTCTGTGGTTCTTTATTTATCACACACAATTTAACCCCACCCCCTTTAACAAATTATTCATCAAAAAAGCACAATTTTCCACCACCAGTCATGTTCAGGCCCCATTTTCACTCAGTTTTAGGGGTCTGGTATTGCAAACTTGGATCAGCTATGGAAGACTGTTCAATATTCTTTCCATGAGAGAACTTCTGGTGATGTGAGGTCATTGAGTCCAGATCTGATCAGCTGAGCATCAAGCGCATGACTTTATCAGCACATTGAAGAATAAAATATGACATTTTCAGGTCTGCAAGGGTGATCCAAGATAACTGGATGTGGGTGTATATTGAATTAGTTGAATAAAGATATGCTCTCTTTGAATTGCTGAAGCATTTTCTTAAATGTGTCCAAGTTTTAGTGCTATTAACCTTCAAATGACCATACCCACCAGTGGAAATTACACACTTTTATGATATATATCTGTATATCACTGGCTATAAAATCCAAAATACTTGTCAAATTAGGTTCTTATAACAATTGATATATGTGTCGTTGACATGCCCATGTTATGGGTCATTTGCATTATCATGTGACTATTACCACCTTGAATTTATTTGAAAATACCTTGAAAAGTTGTCATTTTTTATGAAAAATCTTACTATTTTTTTGGCTGATGTAAGTGAAAGAAGGCATCAGCAGCAAGAATAGCCACATCAAGCATGAGATATTCATTGGACTGAAAGACCAGGCTCTGTAAAATGCATTAAAATGCTTTAAAGTGACTCCCAGGAATCAAAAATGATAAAAAGCTATTTTTTGCCTTTAAAGCGATAGCCCGCTTTTTCGCGGAATAATTGTAACTCCCTACATTTCTTCAGAATTGCCCATCAATGGAAAAAATGTGTTCAAAAACAATATCACTTCTGTGGTTCTTTATTTATCACACACAATTTAACCCCACCCCCTTTAACAAATTATTCATCAAAAAAGCACAATTTTCCACCACCAGTCATGTTCAGGCCCCATTTTCACTCAGTTTTAGGGGTCTGGTATTGCAAACTTGGATCAGCTATGGAAGACTGTTCAATATTCTTTCCATGAGAGAACTTCTGGTGATGTGAGGTCATTGAGTCCAGATCTGATCAGCTGAGCATCAAGCGCATGACTTTATCAGCACATTGAAGAATAAAATATGACATTTTCAGGTCTGCAAGGGTGATCCAAGATAACTGGATGTGGGTGTATATTGAATTAGTTGAATAAAGATATGCTCTCTTTGAATTGCTGAAGCATTTTCTTAAATGTGTCCAAGTTTTAGTGCTATTAACCTTCAAATGACCATACCCACCAGTGGAAATTACACACTTTTATGATATATATCTGTATATCACTGGCTATAAAATCCAAAATACTTGTCAAATTAGGTTCTTATAACAATTGATATATGTGTCGTTGACATGCCCATGTTATGGGTCATTTGCATTATCATGTGACTATTACCACCTTGAATTTTTTTGAAAATACCTTGAAAAGTTGTCATTTTTTATGAAAAATCTTACTATTTTTTTGGCTGATGTAAGTGAAAGAAGGCATCAGCAGCAAGAATAGCCACATCAAGCATGAGATATTCATTGGACTGAAAGACCAGGCTCTGTAAAATGCATTAAAATGCTTTAAAGTGACTCCCAGGAATCAAAAATGATAAAAAGCTATTTTTTGCCTTTAAGCGATAGCCCGCTTTTTCGCGGAATAATTGTAACTCCCTACATTTCTTCAGAATTGCCCATCAATGGAAAAAATGTGTTCAAAAACAATATCACTTCTGTGGTTCTTTATTTATCACACACAATTTAACCCCACCCCCTTTAACAAATTATTCATCAAAAAAGCACAATTTTCCACCACCAGTCATGTTCAGGCCCCATTTTCACTCAGTTTTAGGGGTCTGGTATTGCAAACTTGGATCAGCTATGGAAGACTGTTCAATATTCTTTCCATGAGAGAACTTCTGGTGATGTGAGGTCATTGAGTCCAGATCTGATCAGCTGAGCATCAAGCGCATGACTTTATCAGCACATTGAAGAATAAAATATGACATTTTCAGGTCTGCAAGGGTGATCCAAGATAACTGGATGTGGGTGTATATTGAATTAGTTGAATAAAGATATGCTCTCTTTGAATTGCTGAAGCATTTTCTTAAATGTGTCCAAGTTTTAGTGCTATTAACCTTCAAATGACCATACCCACCAGTGGAAATTACACACTTTTATGATATATATCTGTATATCACTGGCTATAAAATCCAAAATACTTGTCAAATTAGGTTCTTATAACAATTGATATATGTGTCGTTGACATGCCCATGTTATGGGTCATTTGCATTATCATGTGACTATTACCACCTTGAATTTTTTTGAAAATACCTTGAAAAGTTGTCATTTTTTATGAAAAATCTTACTATTTTTTTGGCTGATGTAAGTGAAAGAAGGCATCAGCAGCAAGAATAGCCACATCAAGCATGAGATATTCATTGGACTGAAAGACCAGGCTCTGTAAAATGCATTAAAATGCTTTAAAGTGACTCCCAGGAATCAAAAATGATAAAAAGCTATTTTTTGCCTTTAAAGCGATAGCCCGCTTTTTCGCGGAATAATTGTAACTCCCTACATTTCTTCAGAATTGCCCATCAATGGAAAAAATGTGTTCAAAAACAATATCACTTCTGTGGTTCTTTATTTATCACACACAATTTAACCCCACCCCCTTTAACAAATTATTCATCAAAAAAGCACAATTTTCCACCACCAGTCATGTTCAGGCCCCATTTTCACTCAGTTTTAGGGGTCTGGTATTGCAAACTTGGATCAGCTATGGAAGACTGTTCAATATTCTTTCCATGAGAGAACTTCTGGTGATGTGAGGTCATTGAGTCCAGATCTGATCAGCTGAGCATCAAGCGCATGACTTTATCAGCACATTGAAGAATAAAATATGACATTTTCAGGTCTGCAAGGGTGATCCAAGATAACTGGATGTGGGTGTATATTGAATTAGTTGAATAAAGATATGCTCTCTTTGAATTGCTGAAGCATTTTCTTAAATGTGTCCAAGTTTTAGTGCTATTAACCTTCAAATGACCATACCCACCAGTGGAAATTACACACTTTTATGATATATATCTGTATATCACTGGCTATAAAATCCAAAATACTTGTCAAATTAGGTTCTTATAACAATTGATATATGTGTCGTTGACATGCCCATGTTATGGGTCATTTGCATTATCATGTGACTATTACCACCTTGAATTTTTTTGAAAATACCTTGAAAAGTTGTCATTTTTTATGAAAAATCTTACTATTTTTTTGGCTGATGTAAGTGAAAGAAGGCATCAGCAGCAAGAATAGCCACATCAAGCATGAGATATTCATTGGACTGAAAGACCAGGCTCTGTAAAATGCATTAAAATGCTTTAAAGTGACTCCCAGGAATCAAAAATGATAAAAAGCTATTTTTTGCCTTTAGGTTATTACACTGGTGTAAATGTTTTCCATAGGCCTCAGTGCTAACGTTTTAGCGTATAGTGTTGGCAATATAAATGTTGGGTCCAAAATTTTCTTTAAATCTGAAAAATTTACATTTTGGGAAACTTTTTACACAAAAAAATCATGTCTGTCTAGCAGGGAATTCGCCTTTAAATCTTATGTTTTCGTAACTAGTGTCAGAACCGCATAAAAAAATACCGTCATATTTTAGACCACACCAAAAAATTCAAACTTCACTACAAAGGGTTAATTCCTGTGCCAATGGTTATTTTACCTATGGGAAATCATAGGGAAGAGGTGTGATGATTTTTTTCTGTGAAAAGCACACAAGGTTGTTGACCAATCAGGGCCCAGTGTCTATTTTATTCTCTCCTATATATTCCTCCCGCATCCGCTAGATGTCACTCGGAACCTTATTTACACCAGTGTAACCTAAAGCGATAGCCCGCTTTTTCGCGGAATAATTGTAACTCCCTACATTTCTTCAGAATTGCCCATCAATGGAAAAAATGTGTTCAAAAACAATATCACTTCTGTGGTTCTTTATTTATCACACACAATTTAACCCCACCCCCTTTAACAAATTATTCATCAAAAAAGCACAATTTTCCACCACCAGTCATGTTCAGGCCCCATTTTCACTCAGTTTTAGGGGTCTGGTATTGCAAACTTGGATCAGCTATGGAAGACTGTTCAATATTCTTTCCATGAGAGAACTTCTGGTGATGTGAGGTCATTGAGTCCAGATCTGATCAGCTGAGCATCAAGCGCATGACTTTATCAGCACATTGAAGAATAAAATATGACATTTTCAGGTCTGCAAGGGTGATCCAAGATAACTGGATGTGGGTGTATATTGAATTAGTTGAATAAAGATATGCTCTCTTTGAATTGCTGAAGCATTTTCTTAAATGTGTCCAAGTTTTAGTGCTATTAACCTTCAAATGACCATACCCACCAGTGGAAATTACACACTTTTATGATATATATCTGTATATCACTGGCTATAAAATCCAAAATACTTGTCAAATTAGGTTCTTATAACAATTGATATATGTGTCGTTGACATGCCCATGTTATGGGTCATTTGCATTATCATGTGACTATTACCACCTTGAATTTTTTTGAAAATACCTTGAAAAGTTGTCATTTTTTATGAAAAATCTTACTATTTTTTTGGCTGATGTAAGTGAAAGAAGGCATCAGCAGCAAGAATAGCCACATCAAGCATGAGATATTCATTGGACTGAAAGACCAGGCTCTGTAAAATGCATTAAAATGCTTTAAAGTGACTCCCAGGAATCAAAAATGATAAAAAGCTATTTTTTGCCTTTAAAGCGATAGCCCGCTTTTTCGCGGAATAATTGTAACTCCCTACATTTCTTCAGAATTGCCCATCAATGGAAAAAATGTGTTCAAAAACAATATCACTTCTGTGGTTCTTTATTTATCACACACAATTTAACCCCACCCCCTTTAACAAATTATTCATCAAAAAAGCACAATTTTCCACCACCAGTCATGTTCAGGCCCCATTTTCACTCAATTTTAGGGGTCTGGTATTGCAAACTTGGATCAGCTATGGAAGACTGTTCAATATTCTTTCCATGAGAGAACTTCTGGTGATGTGAGGTCATTGAGTCCAGATCTGATCAGCTGAGCATCAAGCGCATGACTTTATCAGCACATTGAAGAATAAAATATGACATTTTCAGGTCTGCAAGGGTGATCCAAGATAACTGGATGTGGGTGTATATTGAATTAGTTGAATAAAGATATGCTCTCTTTGAATTGCTGAAGCATTTTCTTAAATGTGTCCAAGTTTTAGTGCTATTAACCTTCAAATGACCATACCCACCAGTGGAAATTACACACTTTTATGATATATATCTGTATATCACTGGCTATAAAATCCAAAATACTTGTCAAATTAGGTTCTTATAACAATTGATATATGTGTCGTTGACATGCCCATGTTATGGGTCATTTGCATTATCATGTGACTATTACCACCTTGAATTTTTTTGAAAATACCTTGAAAAGTTGTCATTTTTTATGAAAAATCTTACTATTTTTTGGCTGATGTAAGTGAAAGAAGGCATCAGCAGCAAGAATAGCCACATCAAGCATGAGATATTCATTGGACTGAAAGACCAGGCTCTGTAAAATGCATTAAAATGCTTTAAAGTGACTCCCAGGAATCAAAAATGATAAAAAGCTATTTTTTGCCTTTAGGTTACACTGGTGTAAATGTTTTCCATAGGCCTCAGTGCTAACGTTTTAGCGTATAGTGTTGGCAATATAAATGTTGGGTCCAAAATTTTCTTTAAATCTGAAAAATTTACATTTTGGGAAACTTTTTACACAAAAAAATCATGTCTGTCTAGCAGGGAATTCGCCTTTAAATCTTATGTTTTCGTAACTAGTGTCAGAACCGCATAAAAAAATACAGTCATATTTTAGACCACACCAAAAAATTCAAACTTCACTACAAAGGGTTAATTCCTGTGCCAATGGTTATTTTACCTATGGGAAATCATAGGGAAGAGGTGTGATGATTTTTTTCTGTGAAAAGCACACAAGGTTGTTGACCAATCAGGGCCCAGTGTCTATTTTATTCTCTCCTATATATTCCTCCCGCATCCGCTAGATGTCACTCGGAACCTTATTTACACCAGTGTAACCTAAAGCGATAGCCCGCTTTTTCGCGGAATAATTGTAACTCCCTACATTTCTTCAGAATTGCCCATCAATGGAAAAAATGTGTTCAAAAACAATATCACTTCTGTGGTTCTTTATTTATCACACACAATTTAACCCCACCCCCTTTAACAAATTATTCATCAAAAAAGCACAATTTTCCACCACCAGTCATGTTCAGGCCCCATTTTCACTCAGTTTTAGGGGTCTGGTATTGCAAACTTGGATCAGCTATGGAAGACTGTTCAATATTCTTTCCATGAGAGAACTTCTGGTGATGTGAGGTCATTGAGTCCAGATCTGATCAGCTGAGCATCAAGCGCATGACTTTATCAGCACATTGAAGAATAAAATATGACATTTTCAGGTCTGCAAGGGTGATCCAAGATAACTGGATGTGGGTGTATATTGAATTAGTTGAATAAAGATATGCTCTCTTTGAATTGCTGAAGCATTTTCTTAAATGTGTCCAAGTTTTAGTGCTATTAACCTTCAAATGACCATACCCACCAGTGGAAATTACACACTTTTATGATATATATCTGTATATCACTGGCTATAAAATCCAAAATACTTGTCAAATTAGGTTCTTATAACAATTGATATATGTGTCGTTGACATGCCCATGTTATGGGTCATTTGCATTATCATGTGACTATTACCACCTTGAATTTTTTTGAAAATACCTTGAAAAGTTGTCATTTTTTATGAAAAATCTTACTATTTTTTTGGCTGATGTAAGTGAAAGAAGGCATCAGCAGCAAGAATAGCCACATCAAGCATGAGATATTCATTGGACTGAAAGACCAGGCTCTGTAAAATGCATTAAAATGCTTTAAAGTGACTCCCAGGAATCAAAAATGATAAAAAGCTATTTTTTGCCTTTAAAGCGATAGCCCGCTTTTTCGCGGAATAATTGTAACTCCCTACATTTCTTCAGAATTGCCCATCAATGGAAAAAATGTGTTCAAAAACAATATCACTTCTGTGGTTATTATTTATCACACACAATTTAACCCCACCCCCTTTAACAAATTATTCATCAAAAAAGCACAATTTTCCACCACCAGTCATGTTCAGGCCCCATTTTCACTCAGTTTTAGGGGTCTGGTATTGCAAACTTGGATCAGCTATGGAAGACTGTTCAATATTCTTTCCATGAGAGAACTTCTGGTGATGTGAGGTCATTGAGTCCAGATCTGATCAGCTGAGCATCAAGCGCATGACTTTATCAGCACATTGAAGAATAAAATATGACATTTTCAGGTCTGCAAGGGTGATCCAAGATAACTGGATGTGGGTGTATATTGAATTAGTTGAATAAAGATATGCTCTCTTTGAATTGCTGAAGCATTTTCTTAAATGTGTCCAAGTTTTAGTGCTATTAACCTTCAAATGACCATACCCACCAGTGGAAATTACACACTTTTATGATATATATCTGTATATCACTGGCTATAAAATCCAAAATACTTGTCAAATTAGGTTCTTATAACAATTGATATATGTGTCGTTGACATGCCCATGTTATGGGTCATTTGCATTATCATGTGACTATTACCACCTTGAATTTTTTTGAAAATACCTTGAAAAGTTGTCATTTTTTATGAAAAATCTTACTATTTTTTTGGCTGATGTAAGTGAAAGAAGGCATCAGCAGCAAGAATAGCCACATCAAGCATGAGATATTCATTGGACTGAAAGACCAGGCTCTGTAAAATGCATTAAAATGCTTTAAAGTGACTCCCAGGAATCAAAAATGATAAAAAGCTATTTTTTGCCTTTAAAGCGATAGCCCGCTTTTTCGCGGAATAATTGTAACTCCCTACATTTCTTCAGAATTGCCCATCAATGGAAAAAATGTGTTCAAAAACAATATCACTTCTGTGGTTCTTTATTTATCACACACAATTTAACCCCACCCCCTTTAACAAATTATTCATCAAAAAAGCACAATTTTCCACCACCAGTCATGTTCAGGCCCCATTTTCACTCAGTTTTAGGGGTCTGGTATTGCAAACTTGGATCAGCTATGGAAGACTGTTCAATATTCTTTCCATGAGAGAACTTCTGGTGATGTGAGGTCATTGAGTCCAGATCTGATCAGCTGAGCATCAAGCGCATGACTTTATCAGCACATTGAAGAATAAAATATGACATTTTCAGGTCTGCAAGGGTGATCCAAGATAACTGGATGTGGGTGTATATTGAATTAGTTGAATAAAGATATGCTCTCTTTGAATTGCTGAAGCATTTTCTTAAATGTGTCCAAGTTTTAGTGCTATTAACCTTCAAATGACCATACCCACCAGTGGAAATTACACACTTTTATGATATATATCTGTATATCACTGGCTATAAAATCCAAAATACTTGTCAAATTAGGTTCTTATAACAATTGATATATGTGTCGTTGACATGCCCATGTTATGGGTCATTTGCATTATCATGTGACTATTACCACCTTGAATTTTTTTGAAAATACCTTGAAAAGTTGTCATTTTTTATGAAAAATCTTACTATTTTTTTGGCTGATGTAAGTGAAAGAAGGCATCAGCAGCAAGAATAGCCAAATCAAGCATGAGATATTCATTGGACTGAAAGACCAGGCTCTGTAAAATGCATTAAAATGCTTTAAAGTGACTCCCAGGAATCAAAAATGATAAAAAGCTATTTTTTGCCTAAAGCGATAGCCCGCTTTTTCGCGGAATAATTGTAACTCCCTACATTTCTTCAGAATTGCCCATCAATGGAAAAAATGTGTTCAAAAACAATATCACTTCTGTGGTTCTTTATTTATCACACACAATTTAACCCCACCCCCTTTAACAAATTATTCATCAAAAAAGCACAATTTTCCACCACCAGTCATGTTCAGGCCCCATTTTCACTCAGTTTTAGGGGTCTGGTATTGCAAACTTGGATCAGCTATGGAAGACTGTTCAATATTCTTTCCATGAGAGAACTTCTGGTGATGTGAGGTCATTGAGTCCAGATCTGATCAGCTGAGCATCAAGCGCATGACTTTATCAGCACATTGAAGAATAAAATATGACATTTTCAGGTCTGCAAGGGTGATCCAAGATAACTGGATGTGGGTGTATATTGAATTAGTTGAATAAAGATATGCTCTCTTTGAATTGCTGAAGCATTTTCTTAAATGTGTCCAAGTTTTAGTGCTATTAACCTTCAAATGACCATACCCACCAGTGGAAATTACACACTTTTATGATATATATCTGTATATCACTGGCTATAAAATCCAAAATACTTGTCAAATTAGGTTCTTATAACAATTGATATATGTGTCGTTGACATGCCCATGTTATGGGTCATTTGCATTATCATGTGACTATTACCACCTTGAATTTTTTTGAAAATACCTTGAAAAGTTGTCATTTTTTATGAAAAATCTTACTATTTTTTTGGCTGATGTAAGTGAAAGAAGGCATCAGCAGCAAGAATAGCCACATCAAGCATGAGATATTCATTGGACTGAAAGACCAGGCTCTGTAAAATGCATTAAAATGCTTTAAAGTGACTCCCAGGAATCAAAAATGATAAAAAGCTATTTTTTGCCTTTAAAGCGATAGCCCGCTTTTTCGCGGAATAATTGTAACTCCCTACATTTCTTCAGAATTGCCCATCAATGGAAAAAATGTGTTCAAAAACAATATCACTTCTGTGGTTCTTTATTTATCACACACAATTTAACCCCACCCCCTTTAACAAATTATTCATCAAAAAAGCACAATTTTCCACCACCAGTCATGTTCAGGCCCCATTTTCACTCAGTTTTAGGGGTCTGGTATTGCAAACTTGGATCAGCTATGGAAGACTGTTCAATATTCTTTCCATGAGAGAACTTCTGGTGATGTGAGGTCATTGAGTCCAGATCTGATCAGCTGAGCATCAAGCGCATGACTTTATCAGCACATTGAAGAATAAAATATGACATTTTCAGGTCTGCAAGGGTGATCCAAGATAACTGGATGTGGGTGTATATTGAATTAGTTGAATAAAGAAATGCTCTCTTTGAATTGCTGAAGCATTTTCTTAAATGTGTCCAAGTTTTAGTGCTATTAACCTTCAAATGACCATACCCACCAGTGGAAATTACACACTTTTATGATATATATCTGTATATCACTGGCTATAAAATCCAAAATACTTGTCAAATTAGGTTCTTATAACAATTGATATATGTGTCGTTGACATGCCCATGTTATGGGTCATTTGCATTATCATGTGACTATTACCACCTTGAATTTTTTTGAAAATACCTTGAAAAGTTGTCATTTTTTATGAAAAATCTTACTATTTTTTTGGCTGATGTAAGTGAAAGAAGGCATCAGCAGCAAGAATAGCCACATCAAGCATGAGATATTCATTGGACTGAAAGACCAGGCTCTGTAAAATGCATTAAAATGCTTTAAAGTGACTCCCAGGAATCAAAAATGATAAAAAGCTATTTTTTGCCTTTAAGCGATAGCCCGCTTTTTCGCGGAATTATTGTAACTCCCTACATTTCTTCAGAATTGCCCATCAATGGAAAAAATGTGTTCAAAAACAATATCACTTCTGTGGTTCTTTATTTATCACACACAATTTAACCCCACCCCCTTTAACAAATTATTCATCAAAAAAGCACAATTTTCCACCACCAGTCATGTTCAGGCCCCATTTTCACTCAGTTTTAGGGGTCTGGTATTGCAAACTTGGATCAGCTATGGAAGACTGTTCAATATTCTTTCCATGAGAGAACTTCTGGTGATGTGAGGTCATTGAGTCCAGATCTGATCAGCTGAGCATCAAGCGCATGACTTTATCAGCACATTGAAGAATAAAATATGACATTTTCAGGTCTGCAAGGGTGATCCAAGATAACTGGATGTGGGTGTATATTGAATTAGTTCAATAAAGATATGCTCTCTTTGAATTGCTGAAGCATTTTCTTAAATGTGTCCAAGTTTTAGTGCTATTAACCTTCAAATGACCATACCCACCAGTGGAAATTACACACTTTTATGATATATATCTGTATATCACTGGCTATAAAATCCAAAATACTTGTCAAGTTAGGTTCTTATAACAATTGATATATGTGTCGTTGACATGCCCATGTTATGGGTCATTTGCATTATCATGTGACTATTACCACCTTGAATTTTTTTGAAAATACCTTGAAAAGTTGTCATTTTTTATGAAAAATCTTACTATTTTTTTGGCTGATGTAAGTGAAAGAAGGCATCAGCAGCAAGAATAGCCACATCAAGCATGAGATATTCATTGGACTGAAAGACCAGGCTCTGTAAAATGCATTAAAATGCTTTAAAGTGACTCCCAGGAATCAAAAATGATAAAAAGCTATTTTTTGCCTTTAAAGCGATAGCCCGCTTTTTCGCGGAATAATTGTAACTCCCTACATTTCTTCAGAATTGCCCATCAATGGAAAAAATGTGTTCAAAAACAATATCACTTCTGTGGTTCTTTATTTATCACACACAATTTAACCCCACCCCCTTTAACAAATTATTCATCAAAAAAGCACAATTTTCCACCACCAGTCATGTTCAGGCCCCATTTTCACTCAGTTTTAGGGGTCTGGTATTGCAAACTTGGATCAGCTATGGAAGACTGTTCAATATTCTTTCCATGAGAGAACTTCTGGTGATGTGAGGTCATTGAGTCCAGATCTGATCAGCTGAGCATCAAGCGCATGACTTTATCAGCACATTGAAGAATAAAATATGACATTTTCAGGTCTGCAAGGGTGATCCAAGATAACTGGATGTGGGTGTATATTGAATTAGTTGAATAAAGATATGCTCTCTTTGAATTGCTGAAGCATTTTCTTAAATGTGTCCAAGTTTTAGTGCTATTAACCTTCAAATGACCATACCCACCAGTGGAAATTACACACTTTTATGATATATATCTGTATATCACTGGCTATAAAATCCAAAATACTTGTCAAATTAGGTTCTTATAACAATTGATATATGTGTCGTTGACATGCCCATGTTATGGGTCATTTGCATTATCATGTGACTATTACCACCTTGAATTTTTTTGAAAATACCTTGAAAAGTTGTCATTTTTTATGAAAAATCTTACTATTTTTTTGGCTGATGTAAGTGAAAGAAGGCATCAGCAGCAAGAATAGCCACATCAAGCATGAGATATTCATTGGACTGAAAGACCAGGCTCTGTAAAATGCATTAAAATGCTTTAAAGTGACTCCCAGGAATCAAAAATGATAAAAAGCTATTTTTTGCCTTTAAAGCGATAGCCCGCTTTTTCGCGGAATAATTGTAACTCCCTACATTTCTTCAGAATTGCCCATCAATGGAAAAAATGTGTTCAAAAACAATATCACTTCTGTGGTTCTTTATTTATCACACACAATTTAACCCCACCCCCTTTAACAAATTATTCATCAAAAAAGCACAATTTTCCACCACCAGTCATGTTCAGGCCCCATTTTCACTCAGTTTTAGGGGTCTGGTATTGCAAACTTGGATCAGCTATGGAAGACTGTTCAATATTCTTTCCATGAGAGAACTTCTGGTGATGTGAGGTCATTGAGTCCAGATCTGATCAGCTGAGCATCAAGCGCATGACTTTATCAGCACATTGAAGAATAAAATATGACATTTTCAGGTCTGCAAGGGTGATCCAAGATAACTGGATGTGGGTGTATATTGAATTAGTTCAATAAAGATATGCTCTCTTTGAATTGCTGAAGCATTTTCTTAAATGTGTCCAAGTTTTAGTGCTATTAACCTTCAAATGACCATACCCACCAGTGGAAATTACACACTTTTATGATATATATCTGTATATCACTGGCTATAAAATCCAAAATACTTGTCAAATTAGGTTCTTATAACAATTGATATATGTGTCGTTGACATGCCCATGTTATGGGTCATTTGCATTATCATGTGACTATTACCACCTTGAATTTTTTTGAAAATACCTTGAAAAGTTGTCATTTTTTATGAAAAATCTTACTATTTTTTTGGCTGATGTAAGTGAAAGAAGGCATCAGCAGCAAGAATAGCCACATCAAGCATGAGATATTCATTGGACTGAAAGACCAGGCTCTGTAAAATGCATTAAAATGCTTTAAAGTGACTCCCAGGAATCAAAAATGATAAAAAGCTATTTTTTGCCTTTAAAGCGATAGCCCGCTTTTTCGCGGAATAATTGTAACTCCCTACATTTCTTCAGAATTGCCCATCAATGGAAAAAATGTGTTCAAAAACAATATCACTTCTGTGGTTCTTTATTTATCACACACAATTTAACCCCACCCCCTTTAACAAATTATTCATCAAAAAAGCACAATTTTCCACCACCAGTCATGTTCAGGCCCCATTTTCACTCAGTTTTAGGGGTCTGGTATTGCAAACTTGGATCAGCTATGGAAGACTGTTCAATATTCTTTCCATGAGAGAACTTCTGGTGATGTGAGGTCATTGAGTCCAGATCTGATCAGCTGAGCATCAAGCGCATGACTTTATCAGCACATTGAAGAATAAAATATGACATTTTCAGGTCTGCAAGGGTGATCCAAGATAACTGGATGTGGGTGTATATTGAATTAGTTGAATAAAGATATGCTCTCTTTGAATTGCTGAAGCATTTTCTTAAATGTGTCCAAGTTTTAGTGCTATTAACCTTCAAATGACCATACCCACCAGTGGAAATTACACACTTTTATGATATATATCTGTATATCACTGGCTATAAAATCCAAAATACTTGTCAAATTAGGTTCTTATAACAATTGATATATGTGTCGTTGACATGCCCATGTTATGGGTCATTTGCATTATCATGTGACTATTACCACCTTGAATTTTTTTGAAAATACCTTGAAATGTTGTCATTTTTTATGAAAAATCTTACTATTTTTTTGGCTGATGTAAGTGAAAGAAGGCATCAGCAGCAAGAATAGCCAAATCAAGCATGAGATATTCATTGGACTGAAAGACCAGGCTCTGTAAAATGCATTAAAATGCTTTAAAGTGACTCCCAGGAATCAAAAATGATAAAAAGCTATTTTTTGCCTAAAGCGATAGCCCGCTTTTTCGCGGAATAATTGTAACTCCCTACATTTCTTCAGAATTGCCCATCAATGGAAAAAATGTGTTCAAAAACAATATCACTTCTGTGGTTCTTTATTTATCACACACAATTTAACCCCACCCCCTTTAACAAATTATTCATCAAAAAAGCACAATTTTCCACCACCAGTCATGTTCAGGCCCCATTTTCACTCAGTTTTAGGGGTCTGGTATTGCAAACTTGGATCAGCTATGGAAGACTGTTCAATATTCTTTCCATGAGAGAACTTCTGGTGATGTGAGGTCATTGAGTCCAGATCTGATCAGCTGAGCATCAAGCGCATGACTTTATCAGCACATTGAAGAATAAAATATGACATTTTCAGGTCTGCAAGGGTGATCCAAGATAACTGGATGTGGGTGTATATTGAATTAGTTGAATAAAGATATGCTCTCTTTGAATTGCTGAAGCATTTTCTTAAATGTGTCCAAGTTTTAGTGCTATTAACCTTCAAATGACCATACCCACCAGTGGAAATTACACACTTTTATGATATATATCTGTATATCACTGGCTATAAAATCCAAAATACTTGTCAAATTAGGTTCTTATAACAATTGATATATGTGTCGTTGACATGCCCATGTTATGGGTCATTTGCATTATCATGTGACTATTACCACCTTGAATTTTTTTGAAAATACCTTGAAAAGTTGTCATTTTTTATGAAAAATCTTACTATTTTTTTGGCTGATGTAAGTGAAAGAAGGCATCAGCAGCAAGAATAGCCACATCAAGCATGAGATATTCATTGGACTGAAAGACCAGGCTCTGTAAAATGCATTAAAATGCTTTAAAGTGACTCCCAGGAATCAAAAATGATAAAAAGCTATTTTTTGCCTTTAAGCGATAGCCCGCTTTTTCGCGGAATTATTGTAACTCCCTACATTTCTTCAGAATTGCCCATCAATGGAAAAAATGTGTTCAAAAACAATATCACTTCTGTGGTTCTTTATTTATCACACACAATTTAACCCCACCCCCTTTAACAAATTATTCATCAAAAAAGCACAATTTTCCACCACCAGTCATGTTCAGGCCCCATTTTCACTCAGTTTTAGGGGTCTGGTATTGCAAACTTGGATCAGCTATGGAAGACTGTTCAATATTCTTTCCATGAGAGAACTTCTGGTGATGTGAGGTCATTGAGTCCAGATCTGATCAGCTGAGCATCAAGCGCATGACTTTATCAGCACATTGAAGAATAAAATATGACATTTTCAGGTCTGCAAGGGTGATCCAAGATAACTGGATGTGGGTGTATATTGAATTAGTTCAATAAAGATATGCTCTCTTTGAATTGCTGAAGCATTTTCTTAAATGTGTCCAAGTTTTAGTGCTATTAACCTTCAAATGACCATACCCACCAGTGGAAATTACACACTTTTATGATATATATCTGTATATCACTGGCTATAAAATCCAAAATACTTGTCAAGTTAGGTTCTTATAACAATTGATATATGTGTCGTTGACATGCCCATGTTATGGGTCATTTGCATTATCATGTGACTATTACCACCTTGAATTTTTTTGAAAATACCTTGAAAAGTTGTCATTTTTTATGAAAAATCTTACTATTTTTTTGGCTGATGTAAGTGAAAGAAGGCATCAGCAGCAAGAATAGCCACATCAAGCATGAGATATTCATTGGACTGAAAGACCAGGCTCTGTAAAATGCATTAAAATGCTTTAAAGTGACTCCCAGGAATCAAAAATGATAAAAAGCTATTTTTTGCCTTTAAAGCGATAGCCCGCTTTTTCGCGGAATAATTGTAACTCCCTACATTTCTTCAGAATTGCCCATCAATGGAAAAAATGTGTTCAAAAACAATATCACTTCTGTGGTTCTTTATTTATCACACACAATTTAACCCCACCCCCTTTAACAAATTATTCATCAAAAAAGCACAATTTTCCACCACCAGTCATGTTCAGGCCCCATTTTCACTCAGTTTTAGGGGTCTGGTATTGCAAACTTGGATCAGCTATGGAAGACTGTTCAATATTCTTTCCATGAGAGAACTTCTGGTGATGTGAGGTCATTGAGTCCAGATCTGATCAGCTGAGCATCAAGCGCATGACTTTATCAGCACATTGAAGAATAAAATATGACATTTTCAGGTCTGCAAGGGTGATCCAAGATAACTGGATGTGGGTGTATATTGAATTAGTTGAATAAAGATATGCTCTCTTTGAATTGCTGAAGCATTTTCTTAAATGTGTCCAAGTTTTAGTGCTATTAACCTTCAAATGACCATACCCACCAGTGGAAATTACACACTTTTATGATATATATCTGTATATCACTGGCTATAAAATCCAAAATACTTGTCAAATTAGGTTCTTATAACAATTGATATATGTGTCGTTGACATGCCCATGTTATGGGTCATTTGCATTATCATGTGACTATTACCACCTTGAATTTTTTTGAAAATACCTTGAAAAGTTGTCATTTTTTATGAAAAATCTTACTATTTTTTTGGCTGATGTAAGTGAAAGAAGGCATCAGCAGCAAGAATAGCCACATCAAGCATGAGATATTCATTGGACTGAAAGACCAGGCTCTGTAAAATGCATTAAAATGCTTTAAAGTGACTCCCAGGAATCAAAAATGATAAAAAGCTATTTTTTGCCTTTAAAGCGATAGCCCGCTTTTTCGCGGAATAATTGTAACTCCCTACATTTCTTCAGAATTGCCCATCAATGGAAAAAATGTGTTCAAAAACAATATCACTTCTGTGGTTCTTTATTTATCACACACAATTTAACCCCACCCCCTTTAACAAATTATTCATCAAAAAAGCACAATTTTCCACCACCAGTCATGTTCAGGCCCCATTTTCACTCAGTTTTAGGGGTCTGGTATTGCAAACTTGGATCAGCTATGGAAGACTGTTCAATATTCTTTCCATGAGAGAACTTCTGGTGATGTGAGGTCATTGAGTCCAGATCTGATCAGCTGAGCATCAAGCGCATGACTTTATCAGCACATTGAAGAATAAAATATGACATTTTCAGGTCTGCAAGGGTGATCCAAGATAACTGGATGTGGGTGTATATTGAATTAGTTCAATAAAGATATGCTCTCTTTGAATTGCTGAAGCATTTTCTTAAATGTGTCCAAGTTTTAGTGCTATTAACCTTCAAATGACCATACCCACCAGTGGAAATTACACACTTTTATGATATATATCTGTATATCACTGGCTATAAAATCCAAAATACTTGTCAAGTTAGGTTCTTATAACAATTGATATATGTGTCGTTGACATGCCCATGTTATGGGTCATTTGCATTATCATGTGACTATTACCACCTTGAATTTTTTTGAAAATACCTTGAAAAGTTGTCATTTTTTATGAAAAATCTTACTATTTTTTTGGCTGATGTAAGTGAAAGAAGGCATCAGCAGCAAGAATAGCCACATCAAGCATGAGATATTCATTGGACTGAAAGACCAGGCTCTGTAAAATGCATTAAAATGCTTTAAAGTGACTCCCAGGAATCAAAAATGATAAAAAGCTATTTTTTGCCTTTAAAGCGATAGCCCGCTTTTTCGCGGAATAATTGTAACTCCCTACATTTCTTCAGAATTGCCCATCAATGGAAAAAATGTGTTCAAAAACAATATCACTTCTGTGGTTCTTTATTTATCACACACAATTTAACCCCACCCCCTTTAACAAATTATTCATCAAAAAAGCACAATTTTCCACCACCAGTCATGTTCAGGCCCCATTTTCACTCAGTTTTAGGGGTCTGGTATTGCAAACTTGGATCAGCTATGGAAGACTGTTCAATATTCTTTCCATGAGAGAACTTCTGGTGATGTGAGGTCATTGAGTCCAGATCTGATCAGCTGAGCATCAAGCGCATGACTTTATCAGCACATTGAAGAATAAAATATGACATTTTCAGGTCTGCAAGGGTGATCCAAGATAACTGGATGTGGGTGTATATTGAATTAGTTGAATAAAGATATGCTCTCTTTGAATTGCTGAAGCATTTTCTTAAATGTGTCCAAGTTTTAGTGCTATTAACCTTCAAATGACCATACCCACCAGTGGAAATTACACACTTTTATGATATATATCTGTATATCACTGGCTATAAAATCCAAAATACTTGTCAAATTAGGTTCTTATAACAATTGATATATGTGTCGTTGACATGCCCATGTTATGGGTCATTTGCATTATCATGTGACTATTACCACCTTGAATTTTTTTGAAAATACCTTGAAAAGTTGTCATTTTTTATGAAAAATCTTACTATTTTTTTGGCTGATGTAAGTGAAAGAAGGCATCAGCAGCAAGAATAGCCACATCAAGCATGAGATATTCATTGGACTGAAAGACCAGGCTCTGTAAAATGCATTAAAATGCTTTAAAGTGACTCCCAGGAATCAAAAATGATAAAAAGCTATTTTTTGCCTTTAAAGCGATAGCCCGCTTTTTCGCGGAATAATTGTAACTCCCTACATTTCTTCAGAATTGCCCATCAATGGAAAAAATGTGTTCAAAAACAATATCACTTCTGTGGTTCTTTATTTATCACACACAATTTAACCCCACCCCCTTTAACAAATTATTCATCAAAAAAGCACAATTTTCCACCACCAGTCATGTTCAGGCCCCATTTTCACTCAGTTTTAGGGGTCTGGTATTGCAAACTTGGATCAGCTATGGAAGACTGTTCAATATTCTTTCCATGAGAGAACTTCTGGTGATGTGAGGTCATTGAGTCCAGATCTGATCAGCTGAGCATCAAGCGCATGACTTTATCAGCACATTGAAGAATAAAATATGACATTTTCAGGTCTGCAAGGGTGATCCAAGATAACTGGATGTGGGTGTATATTGAATTAGTTGAATAAAGATATGCTCTCTTTGAATTGCTGAAGCATTTTCTTAAATGTGTCCAAGTTTTAGTGCTATTAACCTTCAAATGACCATACCCACCAGTGGAAATTACACACTTTTATGATATATATCTGTATATCACTGGCTATAAAATCCAAAATACTTGTCAAATTAGGTTCTTATAACAATTGATATATGTGTCGTTGACATGCCCATGTTATGGGTCATTTGCATTATCATGTGACTATTACCACCTTGAATTTTTTTGAAAATACCTTGAAAAGTTGTCATTTTTTATGAAAAATCTTACTATTTTTTTGGCTGATGTAAGTGAAAGAAGGCATCAGCAGCAAGAATAGCCACATCAAGCATGAGATATTCATTGGACTGAAAGACCAGGCTCTGTAAAATGCATTAAAATGCTTTAAAGTGACTCCCAGGAATCAAAAATGATAAAAAGCTATTTTTTGCCTTTAAAGCGATAGCCCGCTTTTTCGCGGAATAATTGTAACTCCCTACATTTCTTCAGAATTGCCCATCAATGGAAAAAATGTGTTCAAAAACAATATCACTTCTGTGGTTCTTTATTTATCACACACAATTTAACCCCACCCCCTTTAACAAATTATTCATCAAAAAAGCACAATTTTCCACCACCAGTCATGTTCAGGCCCCATTTTCACTCAGTTTTAGGGGTCTGGTATTGCAAACTTGGATCAGCTATGGAAGACTGTTCAATATTCTTTCCATGAGAGAACTTCTGGTGATGTGAGGTCATTGAGTCCAGATCTGATCAGCTGAGCATCAAGCGCATGACTTTATCAGCACATTGAAGAATAAAATATGACATTTTCAGGTCTGCAAGGGTGATCCAAGATAACTGGATGTGGGTGTATATTGAATTAGTTGAATAAAGATATGCTCTCTATGAATTGCTGAAGCATTTTCTTAAATGTGTCCAAGTTTTAGTGCTATTAACCTTCAAATGACCATACCCACCAGTGGAAATTACACACTTTTATGATATATATCTGTATATCACTGGCTATAAAATCCAAAATACTTGTCAAATTAGGTTCTTATAACAATTGATATATGTGTCGTTGACATGCCCATGTTATGGGTCATTTGCATTATCATGTGACTATTACCACCTTGAATTTTTTTGAAAATACCTTGAAAAGTTGTCATTTTTTATGAAAAATCTTACTATTTTTTTGGCTGATGTAAGTGAAAGAAGGCATCAGCAGCAAGAATAGCCACATCAAGCATGAGATATTCATTGGACTGAAAGACCAGGCTCTGTAAAATGCATTAAAATGCTTTAAAGTGACTCCCAGGAATCAAAAATGATAAAAAGCTATTTTTTGCCTTTAAAGCGATAGCCCGCTTTTTCGCGGAATAATTGTAACTCCCTACATTTCTTCAGAATTGCCCATCAATGGAAAAAATGTGTTCAAAAACAATATCACTTCTGTGGTTCTTTATTTATCACACACAATTTAACCCCACCCCCTTTAACAAATTATTCATCAAAAAAGCACAATTTTCCACCACCAGTCATGTTCAGGCCCCATTTTCACTCAGTTTTAGGGGTCTGGTATTGCAAACTTGGATCAGCTATGGAAGACTGTTCAATATTCTTTCCATGAGAGAACTTCTGGTGATGTGAGGTCATTGAGTCCAGATCTGATCAGCTGAGCATCAAGCGCATGACTTTATCAGCACATTGAAGAATAAAATATGACATTTTCAGGTCTGCAAGGGTGATCCAAGATAACTGGATGTGGGTGTATATTGAATTAGTTCAATAAAGATATGCTCTCTTTGAATTGCTGAAGCATTTTCTTAAATGTGTCCAAGTTTTAGTGCTATTAACCTTCAAATGACCATACCCACCAGTGGAAATTACACACTTTTATGATATATATCTGTATATCACTGGCTATAAAATCCAAAATACTTGTCAAATTAGGTTCTTATAACAATTGATATATGTGTCGTTGACATGCCCATGTTATGGGTCATTTGCATTATCATGTGACTATTACCACCTTGAATTTTTTTGAAAATACCTTGAAAAGTTGTCATTTTTTATGAAAAATCTTACTATTTTTTTGGCTGATGTAAGTGAAAGAAGGCATCAGCAGCAAGAATAGCCACATCAAGCATGAGATATTCATTGGACTGAAAGACCAGGCTCTGTAAAATGCATTAAAATGCTTTAAAGTGACTCCCAGGAATCAAAAATGATAAAAAGCTATTTTTTGCCTTTAAAGCGATAGCCCGCTTTTTCGCGGAATAATTGTAACTCCCTACATTTCTTCAGAATTGCCCATCAATGGAAAAAATGTGTTCAAAAACAATATCACTTCTGTGGTTCTTTATTTATCACACACAATTTAACCCCACCCCCTTTAACAAATTATTCATCAAAAAAGCACAATTTTCCACCACCAGTCATGTTCAGGCCCCATTTTCACTCAGTTTTAGGGGTCTGGTATTGCAAACTTGGATCAGCTATGGAAGACTGTTCAATATTCTTTCCATGAGAGAACTTCTGGTGATGCGAGGTCATTGAGTCCAGATCTGATCAGCTGAGCATCAAGCGCATGACTTTATCAGCACATTGAAGAATAAAATATGACATTTTCAGGTCTGCAAGGGTGATCCAAGATAACTGGATGTGGGTGTATATTGAATTAGTTGAATAAAGATATGCTCTCTTTGAATTGCTGAAGCATTTTCTTAAATGTGTCCAAGTTTTAGTGCTATTAACCTTCAAATGACCATACCCACCAGTGGAAATTACACACTTTTATGATATATATCTGTATATCACTGGCTATAAAATCCAAAATACTTGTCAAATTAGGTTCTTATAACAATTGATATATGTGTCGTTGACATGCCCATGTTATGGGTCATTTGCATTATCATGTGACTATTACCACCTTGAATTTTTTTGAAAATACCTTGAAAAGTTGTCATTTTTTATGAAAAATCTTACTATTTTTTTGGCTGATGTAAGTGAAAGAAGGCATCAGCAGCAAGAATAGCCACATCAAGCATGAGATATTCATTGGACTGAAAGACCAGGCTCTGTAAAATGCATTAAAATGCTTTAAAGTGACTCCCAGGAATCAAAAATGATAAAAAGCTATTTTTTGCCTTTAAAGCGATAGCCCGCTTTTTCGCGGAATAATTGTAACTCCCTACATTTCTTCAGAATTGCCCATCAATGGAAAAAATGTGTTCAAAAACAATATCACTTCTGTGGTTCTTTATTTATCACACACAATTTAACCCCACCCCCTTTAACAAATTATTCATCAAAAAAGCACAATTTTCCACCACCAGTCATGTTCAGGCCCCATTTTCACTCAGTTTTAGGGGTCTGGTATTGCAAACTTGGATCAGCTATGGAAGACTGTTCAATATTCTTTCCATGAGAGAACTTCTGGTGATGTGAGGTCATTGAGTCCAGATCTGATCAGCTGAGCATCAAGCGCATGACTTTATCAGCACATTGAAGAATAAAATATGACATTTTCAGGTCTGCAAGGGTGATCCAAGATAACTGGATGTGGGTGTATATTGAATTAGTTCAATAAAGATATGCTCTCTTTGAATTGCTGAAGCATTTTCTTAAATGTGTCCAAGTTTTAGTGCTATTAACCTTCAAATGACCATACCCACCAGTGGAAATTACACACTTTTATGATATATATCTGTATATCACTGGCTATAAAATCCAAAATACTTGTCAAATTAGGTTCTTATAACAATTGATATATGTGTCGTTGACATGCCCATGTTATGGGTCATTTGCATTATCATGTGACTATTACCACCTTGAATTTTTTTGAAAATACCTTGAAAAGTTGTCATTTTTTATGAAAAATCTTACTATTTTTTTGGCTGATGTAAGTGAAAGAAGGCATCAGCAGCAAGAATAGCCACATCAAGCATGAGATATTCATTGGACTGAAAGACCAGGCTCTGTAAAATGCATTAAAATGCTTTAAAGTGACTCCCAGGAATCAAAAATGATAAAAAGCTATTTTTTGCCTTTAAAGCGATAGCCCGCTTTTTCGCGGAATAATTGTAACTCCCTACATTTCTTCAGAATTGCCCATCAATGGAAAAAATGTGTTCAAAAACAATATCACTTCTGTGGTTCTTTATTTATCACACACAATTTAACCCCACCCCCTTTAACAAATTATTCATCAAAAAAGCACAATTTTCCACCACCAGTCATGTTCAGGCCCCATTTTCACTCAGTTTTAGGGGTCTGGTATTGCAAACTTGGATCAGCTATGGAAGACTGTTCAATATTCTTTCCATGAGAGAACTTCTGGTGATGTGAGGTCATTGAGTCCAGATCTGATCAGCTGAGCATCAAGCGCATGACTTTATCAGCACATTGAAGAATAAAATATGACATTTTCAGGTCTGCAAGGGTGATCCAAGATAACTGGATGTGGGTGTATATTGAATTAGTTGAATAAAGATATGCTCTCTTTGAATTGCTGAAGCATTTTCTTAAATGTGTCCAAGTTTTAGTGCTATTAACCTTCAAATGACCATACCCACCAGTGGAAATTACACACTTTTATGATATATATCTGTATATCACTGGCTATAAAATCCAAAATACTTGTCAAATTAGGTTCTTATAACAATTGATATATGTGTCGTTGACATGCCCATGTTATGGGTCATTTGCATTATCATGTGACTATTACCACCTTGAATTTTTTTGAAAATACCTTGAAAAGTTGTCATTTTTTATGAAAAATCTTACTATTTTTTTGGCTGATGTAAGTGAAAGAAGGCATCAGCAGCAAGAATAGCCACATCAAGCATGAGATATTCATTGGACTGAAAGACCAGGCTCTGTAAAATGCATTAAAATGCTTTAAAGTGACTCCCAGGAATCAAAAATGATAAAAAGCTATTTTTTGCCTTTAAAGCGATAGCCCGCTTTTTCGCGGAATAATTGTAACTCCCTACATTTCTTCAAAATTGCCCATCAATGGAAAAAATGTGTTCAAAAACAATATCACTTCTGTGGTTCTTTATTTATCACACACAATTTAACCCCACCCCCTTTAACAAATTATTCATCAAAAAAGCACAATTTTCCACCACCAGTCATGTTCAGGCCCCATTTTCACTCAGTTTTAGGGGTCTGGTATTGCAAACTTGGATCAGCTATGGAAGACTGTTCAATATTCTTTCCATGAGAGAACTTCTGTTGATGTGAGGTCATTGAGTCCAGATCTGATCAGCTGAGCATCAAGCGCATGACTTTATCAGCACATTGAAGAATAAAATATGACATTTTCAGGTCTGCAAGGGTGATCCAAGATAACTGGATGTGGGTGTATATTGAATTAGTTGAATAAAGATATGCTCTCTTTGAATTGCTGAAGCATTTTCTTAAATGTGTCCAAGTTTTAGTGCTATTAGCCTTCAAATGACCATACCCACCAGTGGAAATTACACACTTTTATGATATATATCTGTATATCACTGGCTATAAAATCCAAAATACTTGTCAAATTAGGTTCTTATAACAATTGATATATGTGTCGTTGACATGCCCATGTTATGGGTCATTTGCATTATCATGTGACTATTACCACCTTGAATTTTTTTGAAAATACCTTGAAAAGTTGTCATTTTTTATGAAAAATCTTACTATTTTTTTGGCTGATGTAAGTGAAAGAAGGCATCAGCAGCAAGAATAGCCACATCAAGCATGAGATATTCATTGGACTGAAAGACCAGGCTCTGTAAAATGCATTAAAATGCTTTAAAGTGACTCCCAGGAATCAAAAATGATAAAAAGCTATTTTTTGCCTTTAAGCGATAGCCCGCTTTTTCGCGGAATAATTGTAACTCCCTACATTTCTTCAGAATTGCCCATCAATGGAAAAAATGTGTTCAAAAACAATATCACTTCTGTGGTTCTTTATTTATCACACACAATTTAACCCCACCCCCTTTAACAAATTATTCATCAAAAAAGCACAATTTTCCACCACCAGTCATGTTCAGGCCCCATTTTCACTCAGTTTTAGGGGTCTGGTATTGCAAACTTGGATCAGCTATGGAAGACTGTTCAATATTCTTTCCATGAGAGAACTTCTGGTGATGTGAGGTCATTGAGTCCAGATCTGATCAGCTGAGCATCAAGCGCATGACTTTATCAGCACATTGAAGAATAAAATATGACATTTTCAGGTCTGCAAGGGTGATCCAAGATAACTGGATGTGGGTGTATATTGAATTAGTTGAATAAAGATATGCTCTCTTTGAATTGCTGAAGCATTTTCTTAAATGTGTCCAAGTTTTAGTGCTATTAACCTTCAAATGACCATACCCACCAGTGGAAATTACACACTTTTATGATATATATCTGTATATCACTGGCTATAAAATCCAAAATACTTGTCAAATTAGGTTCTTATAACAATTGATATATGTGTCGTTGACATGCCCATGTTATGGGTCATTTGCATTATCATGTGACTATTACCACCTTGAATTTTTTTGAAAATACCTTGAAAAGTTGTCATTTTTTATGAAAAATCTTACTATTTTTTTGGCTGATGTAAGTGAAAGAAGGCATCAGCAGCAAGAATAGCCACATCAAGCATGAGATATTCATTGGACTGAAAGACCAGGCTCTGTAAAATGCATTAAAATGCTTTAAAGTGACTCCCAGGAATCAAAAATGATAAAAAGCTATTTTTTGCCTTTAAAGCGATAGCCCGCTTTTTCGCGGAATAATTGTAACTCCCTACATTTCTTCAGAATTGCCCATCAATGGAAAAAATGTGTTCAAAAACAATATCACTTCTGTGGTTCTTTATTTATCACACACAATTTAACCCCACCCCCTTTAACAAATTATTCATCAAAAAAGCACAATTTTCCACCACCAGTCATGTTCAGGCCCCATTTTCACTCAGTTTTAGGGGTCTGGTATTGCAAACTTGGATCAGCTATGGAAGACTGTTCAATATTCTTTCCATGAGAGAACTTCTGGTGATGTGAGGTCATTGAGTCCAGATCTGATCAGCTGAGCATCAAGCGCATGACTTTATCAGCACATTGAAGAATAAAATATGACATTTTCAGGTCTGCAAGGGTGATCCAAGATAACTGGATGTGGGTGTATATTGAATTAGTTGAATAAAGATATGCTCTCTTTGAATTGCTGAAGCATTTTCTTAAATGTGTCCAAGTTTTAGTGCTATTAACCTTCAAATGACCATACCCACCAGTGGAAATTACACACTTTTATGATATATATCTGTATATCACTGGCTATAAAATCCAAAATACTTGTCAAATTAGGTTCTTATAACAATTGATATATGTGTCGTTGACATGCCCATGTTATGGGTCATTTGCATTATCATGTGACTATTACCACCTTGAATTTTTTTGAAAATACCTTGAAAAGTTGTCATTTTTTATGAAAAATCTTACTATTTTTTTGGCTGATGTAAGTGAAAGAAGGCATCAGCAGCAAGAATAGCCACATCAAGCATGAGATATTCATTGGACTGAAAGACCAGGCTCTGTAAAATGCATTAAAATGCTTTAAAGTGACTCCCAGGAATCAAAAATGATAAAAAGCTATTTTTTGCCTTTAAAGCGATAGCCCGCTTTTTCGCGGAATAATTGTAACTCCCTACATTTCTTCAGAATTGCCCATCAATGGAAAAAATGTGTTCAAAAACAATATCACTTCTGTGGTTCTTTATTTATCACACACAATTTAACCCCACCCCCTTTAACAAATTATTCATCAAAAAAGCACAATTTTCCACCACCAGTCATGTTCAGGCCCCATTTTCACTCAGTTTTAGGGGTCTGGTATTGCAAACTTGGATCAGCTATGGAAGACTGTTCAATATTCTTTCCATGAGAGAACTTCTGGTGATGTGAGGTCATTGAGTCCAGATCTGATCAGCTGAGCATCAAGCGCATGACTTTATCAGCACATTGAAGAATAAAATATGACATTTTCAGGTCTGCAAGGGTGATCCAAGATAACTGGATGTGGGTGTATATTGAATTAGTTGAATAAAGATATGCTCTCTTTGAATTGCTGAAGCATTTTCTTAAATGTGTCCAAGTTTTAGTGCTATTAACCTTCAAATGACCATACCCACCAGTGGAAATTACACACTTTTATGATATATATCTGTATATCACTGGCTATAAAATCCAAAATACTTGTCAAATTAGGTTCTTATAACAATTGATATATGTGTCGTTGACATGCCCATGTTATGGGTCATTTGCATTATCATGTGACTATTACCACCTTGAATTTTTTTGAAAATACCTTGAAAAGTTGTCATTTTTTATGAAAAATCTTACTATTTTTTTGGCTGATGTAAGTGAAAGAAGGCATCAGCAGCAAGAATAGCCACATCAAGCATGAGATATTCATTGGACTGAAAGACCAGGCTCTGTAAAATGCATTAAAATGCTTTAAAGTGACTCCCAGGAATCAAAAATGATAAAAAGCTATTTTTTGCCTTTAAAGCGATAGCCCGCTTTTTCGCGGAATAATTGTAACTCCCTACATTTCTTCAGAATTGCCCATCAATGGAAAAAATGTGTTCAAAAACAATATCACTTCTGTGGTTCTTTATTTATCACACACAATTTAACCCCACCCCCTTTAACAAATTATTCATCAAAAAAGCACAATTTTCCACCACCAGTCATGTTCAGGCCCCATTTTCACTCAGTTTTAGGGGTCTGGTATTGCAAACTTGGATCAGCTATGGAAGACTGTTCAATATTCTTTCCATGAGAGAACTTCTGTTGATGTGAGGTCATTGAGTCCAGATCTGATCAGCTGAGCATCAAGCGCATGACTTTATCAGCACATTGAAGAATAAAATATGACATTTTCAGGTCTGCAAGGGTGATCCAAGATAACTGGATGTGGGTGTATATTGAATTAGTTGAATAAAGATATGCTCTCTTTGAATTGCTGAAGCATTTTCTTAAATGTGTCCAAGTTTTAGTGCTATTAACCTTCAAATGACCATACCCACCAGTGGAAATTACACACTTTTATGATATATATCTGTATATCACTGGCTATAAAATCCAAAATACTTGTCAAATTAGGTTCTTATAACAATTGATATATGTGTCGTTGACATGCCCATGTTATGGGTCATTTGCATTATCATGTGACTATTACCACCTTGAATTTTTTTGAAAATACCTTGAAAAGTTGTCATTTTTTATGAAAAATCTTACTATTTTTTTGGCTGATGTAAGTGAAAGAAGGCATCAGCAGCAAGAATAGCCACATCAAGCATGAGATATTCATTGGACTGAAAGACCAGGCTCTGTAAAATGCATTAAAATGCTTTAAAGTGACTCCCAGGAATCAAAAATGATAAAAAGCTATTTTTTGCCTTTAAAGCGATAGCCCGCTTTTTCGCGGAATAATTGTAACTCCCTACATTTCTTCAGAATTGCCCATCAATGGAAAAAATGTGTTCAAAAACAATATCACTTCTGTGGTTCTTTATTTATCACACACAATTTAACCCCACCCCCTTTAACAAATTATTCATCAAAAAAGCACAATTTTCCACCACCAGTCATGTTCAGGCCCCATTTTCACTCAGTTTTAGGGGTCTGGTATTGCAAACTTGGATCAGCTATGGAAGACTGTTCAATATTCTTTCCATGAGAGAACTTCTGGTGATGTGAGGTCATTGAGTCCAGATCTGATCAGCTGAGCATCAAGCGCATGACTTTATCAGCACATTGAAGAATAAAATATGACATTTTCAGGTCTGCAAGGGTGATCCAAGATAACTGGATGTGGGTGTATATTGAATTAGTTGAATAAAGATATGCTCTCTTTGAATTGCTGAAGCATTTTCTTAAATGTGTCCAAGTTTTAGTGCTATTAACCTTCAAATGACCATACCCACCAGTGGAAATTACACACTTTTATGATATATATCTGTATATCACTGGCTATAAAATCCAAAATACTTGTCAAATTAGGTTCTTATAACAATTGATATATGTGTCGTTGACATGCCCATGTTATGGGTCATTTGCATTATCATGTGACTATTACCACCTTGAATTTTTTTGAAAATACCTTGAAAAGTTGTCATTTTTTATGAAAAATCTTACTATTTTTTTGGCTGATGTAAGTGAAAGAAGGCATCAGCAGCAAGAATAGCCACATCAAGCATGAGATATTCATTGGACTGAAAGACCAGGCTCTGTAAAATGCATTAAAATGCTTTAAAGTGACTCCCAGGAATCAAAAATGATAAAAAGCTATTTTTTGCCTTTAGGTTACACTGGTGTAAATGTTTTCCATAGGCCTCAGTGCTAACGTTTTAGCGTATAGTGTTGGCAATATAAATGTTGGGTCCAAAATTTTCTTTAAATCTGAAAAATTTACATTTTGGGAAACTTTTTACACAAAAAAATCATGTCTGTCTAGCAGGGAATTCGCCTTTAAATCTTATGTTTTCGTAACTAGTGTCAGGACCGCATAAAAAAATACAGTCATATTTTAGACCACACCAAAAAATTCAAACTTCACTACAAAGGGTTAATTCCTGTGCCAATGGTTATTTTACCTATGGGAAATCATAGGGAAGAGGTGTGATGATTTTTTTCTGTGAAAAGCACACAAGGTTGTTGACCAATCAGGGCCCAGTGTCTATTTTATTCTCTCCTATATATTCCTCCCGCATCCGCTAGATGTCACTCGGAACCTTATTTACACCAGTGTAACCTAAAGCGATAGCCCGCTTTTTCGCGGAATAATTGTAACTCTCTACATTTCTTCAGAATTGCCCATCAATGGAAAAAATGTGTTCAAAAACAATATCACTTCTGTGGTTCTTTATTTATCACACACAATTTAACCCCACCCCCTTTAACAAATTATTCATCAAAAAAGCACAATTTTCCACCACCAGTCATGTTCAGGCCCCATTTTCACTCAGTTTTAGGGGTCTGGTATTGCAAACTTGGATCAGCTATGGAAGACTGTTCAATATTCTTTCCATGAGAGAACTTCTGGTGATGTGAGGTCATTGAGTCCAGATCTGATCAGCTGAGCATCAAGCGCATGACTTTATCAGCACATTGAAGAATAAAATATGACATTTTCAGGTCTGCAAGGGTGATCCAAGATAACTGGATGTGGGTGTATATTGAATTAGTTGAATAAAGATATGCTCTCTTTGAATTGCTGAAGCATTTTCTTAAATGTGTCCAAGTTTTAGTGCTATTAACCTTCAAATGACCATACCCACCAGTGGAAATTACACACTTTTATGATATATATCTGTATATCACTGGCTATAAAATCCAAAATACTTGTCAAATTAGGTTCTTATAACAATTGATATATGTGTCGTTGACATGCCCATGTTATGGGTCATTTGCATTATCATGTGACTATTACCACCTTGAATTTTTTTGAAAATACCTTGAAAAGTTGTCATTTTTTATGAAAAATCTTACTATTTTTTTGGCTGATGTAAGTGAAAGAAGGCATCAGCAGCAAGAATAGCCACATCAAGCATGAGATATTCATTGGACTGAAAGACCAGGCTCTGTAAAATGCATTAAAATGCTTTAAAGTGACTCCCAGGAATCAAAAATGATAAAAAGCTATTTTTTGCCTTTAAAGCGATAGCCCGCTTTTTCGCGGAATAATTGTAACTCCCTACATTTCTTCAGAATTGCCCATCAATGGAAAAAATGTGTTCAAAAACAATATCACTTCTGTGGTTCTTTATTTATCACACACAATTTAACCCCACCCCCTTTAACAAATTATTCATCAAAAAAGCACAATTTTCCACCACCAGTCATGTTCAGGCCCCATTTTCACTCAGTTTTAGGGGTCTGGTATTGCAAACTTGGATCAGCTATGGAAGACTGTTCAATATTCTTTCCATGAGAGAACTTCTGTTGATGTGAGGTCATTGAGTCCAGATCTGATCAGCTGAGCATCAAGCGCATGACTTTATCAGCACATTGAAGAATAAAATATGACATTTTCAGGTCTGCAAGGGTGATCCAAGATAACTGGATGTGGGTGTATATTGAATTAGTTGAATAAAGATATGCTCTCTTTGAATTGCTGAAGCATTTTCTTAAATGTGTCCAAGTTTTAGTGCTATTAACCTTCAAATGACCATACCCACCAGTGGAAATTACACACTTTTATGATATATATCTGTATATCACTGGCTATAAAATCCAAAATACTTGTCAAATTAGGTTCTTATAACAATTGATATATGTGTCGTTGACATGCCCATGTTATGGGTCATTTGCATTATCATGTGACTATTACCACCTTGAATTTTTTTGAAAATACCTTGAAAAGTTGTCATTTTTTATGAAAAATCTTACTATTTTTTTGGCTGATGTAAGTGAAAGAAGGCATCAGCAGCAAGAATAGCCACATCAAGCATGAGATATTCATTGGACTGAAAGACCAGGCTCTGTAAAATGCATTAAAATGCTTTAAAGTGACTCCCAGGAATCAAAAATGATAAAAAGCTATTTTTTGCCTTTAAAGCGATAGCCCGCTTTTTCGCGGAATAATTGTAACTCCCTACATTTCTTCAGAATTGCCCATCAATGGAAAAAATGTGTTCAAAAACAATATCACTTCTGTGGTTCTTTATTTATCACACACAATTTAACCCCACCCCCTTTAACAAATTATTCATCAAAAAAGCACAATTTTCCACCACCAGTCATGTTCAGGCCCCATTTTCACTCAGTTTTAGGGGTCTGGTATTGCAAACTTGGATCAGCTATGGAAGACTGTTCAATATTCTTTCCATGAGAGAACTTCTGGTGATGTGAGGTCATTGAGTCCAGATCTGATCAGCTGAGCATCAAGCGCATGACTTTATCAGCACATTGAAGAATAAAATATGACATTTTCAGGTCTGCAAGGGTGATCCAAGATAACTGGATGTGGGTGTATATTGAATTAGTTGAATAAAGATATGCTCTCTTTGAATTGCTGAAGCATTTTCTTAAATGTGTCCAAGTTTTAGTGCTATTAACCTTCAAATGACCATACCCACCAGTGGAAATTACACACTTTTATGATATATATCTGTATATCACTGGCTATAAAATCCAAAATACTTGTCAAATTAGGTTCTTATAACAATTGATATATGTGTCGTTGACATGCCCATGTTATGGGTCATTTGCATTATCATGTGACTATTACCACCTTGAATTTTTTTGAAAATACCTTGAAAAGTTGTCATTTTTTATGAAAAATCTTACTATTTTTTTGGCTGATGTAAGTGAAAGAAGGCATCAGCAGCAAGAATAGCCACATCAAGCATGAGATATTCATTGGACTGAAAGACCAGGCTCTGTAAAATGCATTAAAATGCTTTAAAGTGACTCCCAGGAATCAAAAATGATAAAAAGCTATTTTTTGCCTTTAGGTTACACTGGTGTAAATGTTTTCCATAGGCCTCAGTGCTAACGTTTTAGCGTATAGTGTTGGCAATATAAATGTTGGGTCCAAAATTTTCTTTAAATCTGAAAAATTTACATTTTGGGAAACTTTTTACACAAAAAAATCATGTCTGTCTAGCAGGGAATTCGCCTTTAAATCTTATGTTTTCGTAACTAGTGTCAGGACCGCATAAAAAAATACAGTCATATTTTAGACCACACCAAAAAATTCAAACTTCACTACAAAGGGTTAATTCCTGTGCCAATGGTTATTTTACCTATGGGAAATCATAGGGAAGAGGTGTGATGATTTTTTTCTGTGAAAAGCACACAAGGTTGTTGACCAATCAGGGCCCAGTGTCTATTTTATTCTCTCCTATATATTCCTCCCGCATCCGCTAGATGTCACTCGGAACCTTATTTACACCAGTGTAACCTAAAGCGATAGCCCGCTTTTTCGCGGAATAATTGTAACTCTCTACATTTCTTCAGAATTGCCCATCAATGGAAAAAATGTGTTCAAAAACAATATCACTTCTGTGGTTCTTTATTTATCACACACAATTTAACCCCACCCCCTTTAACAAATTATTCATCAAAAAAGCACAATTTTCCACCACCAGTCATGTTCAGGCCCCATTTTCACTCAGTTTTAGGGGTCTGGTATTGCAAACTTGGATCAGCTATGGAAGACTGTTCAATATTCTTTCCATGAGAGAACTTCTGGTGATGTGAGGTCATTGAGTCCAGATCTGATCAGCTGAGCATCAAGCGCATGACTTTATCAGCACATTGAAGAATAAAATATGACATTTTCAGGTCTGCAAGGGTGATCCAAGATAACTGGATGTGGGTGTATATTGAATTAGTTGAATAAAGATATGCTCTCTTTGAATTGCTGAAGCATTTTCTTAAATGTGTCCAAGTTTTAGTGCTATTAACCTTCAAATGACCATACCCACCAGTGGAAATTACACACTTTTATGATATATATCTGTATATCACTGGCTATAAAATCCAAAATACTTGTCAAATTAGGTTCTTATAACAATTGATATATGTGTCGTTGACATGCCCATGTTATGGGTCATTTGCATTATCATGTGACTATTACCACCTTGAATTTTTTTGAAAATACCTTGAAAAGTTGTCATTTTTTATGAAAAATCTTACTATTTTTTTGGCTGATGTAAGTGAAAGAAGGCATCAGCAGCAAGAATAGCCACATCAAGCATGAGATATTCATTGGACTGAAAGACCAGGCTCTGTAAAATGCATTAAAATGCTTTAAAGTGACTCCCAGGAATCAAAAATGATAAAAAGCTATTTTTTGCCTTTAAAGCGATAGCCCGCTTTTTCGCGGAATAATTGTAACTCCCTACATTTCTTCAGAATTGCCCATCAATGGAAAAAATGTGTTCAAAAACAATATCACTTCTGTGGTTCTTTATTTATCACACACAATTTAACCCCACCCCCTTTAACAAATTATTCATCAAAAAAGCACAATTTTCCACCACCAGTCATGTTCAGGCCCCATTTTCACTCAGTTTTAGGGGTCTGGTATTGCAAACTTGGATCAGCTATGGAAGACTGTTCAATATTCTTTCCATGAGAGAACTTCTGGTGATGTGAGGTCATTGAGTCCAGATCTGATCAGCTGAGCATCAAGGGCATGACTTTATCAGCACATTGAAGAATAAAATATGACATTTTCAGGTCTGCAAGGGTGATCCAAGATAACTGGATGTGGGTGTATATTGAATTAGTTCAATAAAGATATGCTCTCTTTGAATTGCTGAAGCATTTTCTTAAATGTGTCCAAGTTTTAGTGCTATTAACCTTCAAATGACCATACCCACCAGTGGAAATTACACACTTTTATGATATATATCTGTATATCACTGGCTATAAAATCCAAAATACTTGTCAAATTAGGTTCTTATAACAATTGATATATGTGTCGTTGACATGCCCATGTTATGGGTCATTTGCATTATCATGTGACTATTACCACCTTGAATTTTTTTGAAAATACCTTGAAAAGTTGTCATTTTTTATGAAAAATCTTACTATTTTTTTGGCTGATGTAAGTGAAAGAAGGCATCAGCAGCAAGAATAGCCACATCAAGCATGAGATATTCATTGGACTGAAAGACCAGGCTCTGTAAAATGCATTAAAATGCTTTAAAGTGACTCCCAGGAATCAAAAATGATAAAAAGCTATTTTTTGCCTTTAAAGCGATAGCCCGCTTTTTCGCGGAATAATTGTAACTCCCTACATTTCTTCAGAATTGCCCATCAATGGAAAAAATGTGTTCAAAAACAATATCACTTCTGTGGTTCTTTATTTATCACACACAATTTAACCCCACCCCCTTTAACAAATTATTCATCAAAAAAGCACAATTTTCCACCACCAGTCATGTTCAGGCCCCATTTTCACTCAGTTTTAGGGGTCTGGTATTGCAAACTTGGATCAGCTATGGAAGACTGTTCAATATTCTTTCCATGAGAGAACTTCTGGTGATGTGAGGTCATTGAGTCCAGATCTGATCAGCTGAGCATCAAGCGCATGACTTTATCAGCACATTGAAGAATAAAATATGACATTTTCAGGTCTGCAAGGGTGATCCAAGATAACTGGATGTGGGTGTATATTGAATTAGTTGAATAAAGATATGCTCTCTTTGAATTGCTGAAGCATTTTCTTAAATGTGTCCAAGTTTTAGTGCTATTAACCTTCAAATGACCATACCCACCAGTGGAAATTACACACTTTTATGATATATATCTGTATATCACTGGCTATAAAATCCAAAATACTTGTCAAATTAGGTTCTTATAACAATTGATATATGTGTCGTTGACATGCCCATGTTATGGGTCATTTGCATTATCATGTGACTATTACCACCTTGAATTTTTTTGAAAATACCTTGAAAAGTTGTCATTTTTTATGAAAAATCTTACTATTTTTTTGGCTGATGTAAGTGAAAGAAGGCATCAGCAGCAAGAATAGCCACATCAAGCATGAGATATTCATTGGACTGAAAGACCAGGCTCTGTAAAATGCATTAAAATGCTTTAAAGTAACCCCAGGAATCAAAAATGATAAAAAGCTATTTTTTGCCTTTAAAGCGATAGCCCGCTTTTTCGCGGAATAATTGTAACTCCCTACATTTCTTCAGAATTGCCCATCAATGGAAAAAATGTGTTCAAAAACAATATCACTTCTGTGGTTCTTTATTTATCACACACAATTTAACCCCACCCCCTTTAACAAATTATTCATCAAAAAAGCACAATTTTCCACCACCAGTCATGTTCAGGCCCCATTTTCACTCAGTTTTAGGGGTCTGGTATTGCAAACTTGGATCAGCTATGGAAGACTGTTCAATATTCTTTCCATGAGAGAACTTCTGGTGATGTGAGGTCATTGAGTCCAGATCTGATCAGCTGAGCATCAAGCGCATGACTTTATCAGCACATTGAAGAATAAAATATGACATTTTCAGGTCTGCAAGGGTGATCCAAGATAACTGGATGTGGTTGTATATTGAATTAGTTGAATAAAGATATGCTCTCTTTGAATTGCTGAAGCATTTTCTTAAATGTGTCCAAGTTTTAGTGCTATTAACCTTCAAATGACCATACCCACCAGTGGAAATTACACACTTTTATGATATATATCTGTATATCACTGGCTATAAAATCCAAAATACTTGTCAAATTAGGTTCTTATAACAATTGATATATGTGTCGTTGACATGCCCATGTTATGGGTCATTTGCATTATCATGTGACTATTACCACCTTGAATTTTTTTGAAAATACCTTGAAAAGTTGTCATTTTTTATGAAAAATCTTACTATTTTTTTGGCTGATGTAAGTGAAAGAAGGCATCAGCAGCAAGAATAGCCACATCAAGCATGAGATATTCATTGGACTGAAAGACCAGGCTCTGTAAAATGCATTAAAATGCTTTAAAGTGACTCCCAGGAATCAAAAATGATAAAAAGCTATTTTTTGCCTTTAAAGCGATAGCCCGCTTTTTCGCGGAATAATTGTAACTCCCTACATTTCTTCAGAATTGCCCATCAATGGAAAAAATGTGTTCAAAAACAATATCACTTCTGTGGTTCTTTATTTATCACACACAATTTAACCCCACCCCCTTTAACAAATTATTCATCAAAAAAGCACAATTTTCCACCACCAGTCATGTTCAGGCCCCATTTTCACTCAGTTTTAGGGGTCTGGTATTGCAAACTTGGATCAGCTATGGAAGACTGTTCAATATTCTTTCCATGAGAGAACTTCTGGTGATGTGAGGTCATTGAGTCCAGATCTGATCAGCTGAGCATCAAGCGCATGACTTTATCAGCACATTGAAGAATAAAATATGACATTTTCAGGTCTGCAAGGGTGATCCAAGATAACTGGATGTGGGTGTATATTGAATTAGTTGAATAAAGATATGCTCTCTTTGAATTGCTGAAGCATTTTCTTAAATGTGTCCAAGTTTTAGTGCTATTAACCTTCAAATGACCATACCCACCAGTGGAAATTACACACTTTTATGATATATATCTGTATATCACTGGCTATAAAATCCAAAATACTTGTCAAATTAGGTTCTTATAACAATTGATATATGTGTCGTTGACATGCCCATGTTATGGGTCATTTGCATTATCATGTGACTATTACCACCTTGAATTTTTTTGAAAATACCTTGAAAAATTGTCATTTTTTATGAAAATTCTTACTATTTTTTTGGCTGATGTAAGTGAAAGAAGGCATCAGCAGCAAGAATAGCCACATCAAGCATGAGATATTCATTGGACTGAAAGACCAGGATCTGTAAAATGCATTAAAATGCTTTAAAGTGACTCCCAGGAATCAAAAATGATAAAAAGCTATTTTTTGCCTTTAGGTTACACTGGTGTAAATGTTTTCCATAGGCCTCAGTGCTAACGTTTTAGCGTTTAGTGTTGGCAATATAAATGTTGGGTCCAAAATTTTCTTTAAATCTGAAAAATTTACATTTTGGGAAACTTTTTACACAAAAAAATCATGTCTGTCTAGCAGGGAATTCGCCTTTAAATCTTATGTTTTCGTAACTAGTGTCAGAACCGCATAAAAAAATACAGTCATATTTTAGACCACACCAAAAAATTCAAACTTCACTACAAAGGGTTAATTCCTGTGCCAATGGTTATTTTACCTATGGGAAATCATAGGGAAGAGGTGTGATGATTTTTTTCTGTGAAAAGCACACAAGGTTGTTGACCAATCAGGGCCCAGTGTCTATTTTATTCTCTCCTATATATTCCTCCCGCATCCGCTAGATGTCACTCGGAACCTTATTTACACCAGTGTAACCTAAAGCGATAGCCCGCTTTTTCGCGGAATAATTGTAACTCCCTACATTTCTTCAGAATTGCCCATCAATGGAAAAAATGTGTTCAAAAACAATATCACTTCTGTGGTTCTTTATTTATCACACACAATTTAACCCCACCCCCTTTAACAAATTATTCATCAAAAAAGCACAATTTTCCACCACCAGTCATGTTCAGGCCCCATTTTCACTCAGTTTTAGGGGTCTGGTATTGCAAACTTGGATCAGCTATGGAAGACTGTTCAATATTCTTTCCATGAGAGAACTTCTGGTGATGTGAGGTCATTGAGTCCAGATCTGATCAGCTGAGCATCAAGCGCATGACTTTATCAGCACATTGAAGAATAAAATATGACATTTTCAGGTCTGCAAGGGTGATCCAAGATAACTGGATGTGGGTGTATATTGAATTAGTTCAATAAAGATATGCTCTCTTTGAATTGCTGAAGCATTTTCTTAAATGTGTCCAAGTTTTAGTGCTATTAACCTTCAAATGACCATACCCACCAGTGGAAATTACACACTTTTATGATATATATCTGTATATCACTGGCTATAAAATCCAAAATACTTGTCAAATTAGGTTCTTATAACAATTGATATATGTGTCGTTGACATGCCCATGTTATGGGTCATTTGCATTATCATGTGACTATTACCACCTTGAATTTTTTTGAAAATACCTTGAAAAGTTGTCATTTTTTATGAAAAATCTTACTATTTTTTTGGCTGATGTAAGTGAAAGAAGGCATCAGCAGCAAGAATAGCCACATCAAGCATGAGATATTCATTGGACTGAAAGACCAGGCTCTGTAAAATGCATTAAAATGCTTTAAAGTGACTCCCAGGAATCAAAAATGATAAAAAGCTATTTTTTGCCTTTAAAGCGATAGCCCGCTTTTTCGCGGAATAATTGTAACTCCCTACATTTCTTCAGAATTGCCCATCAATGGAAAAAATGTGTTCAAAAACAATATCACTTCTGTGGTTCTTTATTTATCACACACAATTTAACCCCACCCCCTTTAACAAATTATTCATCAAAAAAGCACAATTTTCCACCACCAGTCATGTTCAGGCCCCATTTTCACTCAGTTTTAGGGGTCTGGTATTGCAAACTTGGATCAGCTATGGAAGACTGTTCAATATTCTTTCCATGAGAGAACTTCTGGTGATGTGAGGTCATTGAGTCCAGATCTGATCAGCTGAGCATCAAGCGCATGACTTTATCAGCACATTGAAGAATAAAATATGACATTTTCAGGTCTGCAAGGGTGATCCAAGATAACTGGATGTGGGTGTATATTGAATTAGTTGAATAAAGATATGCTCTCTTTGAATTGCTGAAGCATTTTCTTAAATGTGTCCAAGTTTTAGTGCTATTAACCTTCAAATGACCATACCCACCAGTGGAAATTACACACTTTTATGATATATATCTGTATATCACTGGCTATAAAATCCAAAATACTTGTCAAATTAGGTTCTTATAACAATTGATATATGTGTCGTTGACATGCCCATGTTATGGGTCATTTGCATTATCATGTGACTATTACCACCTTGAATTTTTTTGAAAATACCTTGAAAAGTTGTCATTTTTTATGAAAAATCTTACTATTTTTTTGGCTGATGTAAGTGAAAGAAGGCATCAGCAGCAAGAATAGCCACATCAAGCATGAGATATTCATTGGACTGAAAGACCAGGCTCTGTAAAATGCATTAAAATGCTTTAAAGTGACTCCCAGGAATCAAAAATGATAAAAAGCTATTTTTTGCCTTTAAAGCGATAGCCCGCTTTTTCGCGGAATAATTGTAACTCCCTACATTTCTTCAGAATTGCCCATCAATGGAAAAAATGTGTTCAAAAACAATATCACTTCTGTGGTTCTTTATTTATCACACACAATTTAACCCCACCCCCTTTAACAAATTATTCATCAAAAAAGCACAATTTTCCACCACCAGTCATGTTCAGGCCCCATTTTCACTCAGTTTTAGGGGTCTGGTATTGCAAACTTGGATCAGCTATGGAAGACTGTTCAATATTCTTTCCATGAGAGAACTTCTGGTGATGTGAGGTCATTGAGTCCAGATCTGATCAGCTGAGCATCAAGCGCATGACTTTATCAGCACATTGAAGAATAAAATATGACATTTTCAGGTCTGCAAGGGTGATCCAAGATAACTGGATGTGGTTGTATATTGAATTAGTTGAATAAAGATATGCTCTCTTTGAATTGCTGAAGCATTTTCTTAAATGTGTCCAAGTTTTAGTGCTATTAACCTTCAAATGACCATACCCACCAGTGGAAATTACACACTTTTATGATATATATCTGTATATCACTGGCTATAAAATCCAAAATACTTGTCAAATTAGGTTCTTATAACAATTGATATATGTGTCGTTGACATGCCCATGTTATGGGTCATTTGCATTATCATGTGACTATTACCACCTTGAATTTTTTTGAAAATACCTTGAAAAGTTGTCATTTTTTATGAAAAATCTTACTATTTTTTTGGCTGATGTAAGTGAAAGAAGGCATCAGCAGCAAGAATAGCCACATCAAGCATGAGATATTCATTGGACTGAAAGACCAGGCTCTGTAAAATGCATTAAAATGCTTTAAAGTGACTCCCAGGAATCAAAAATGATAAAAAAGCTATTTTTTGCCTTTAAAGCGATAGCCCGCTTTTTCGCGGAATAATTGTAACTCCCTACATTTCTTCAGAATTGCCCATCAATGGAAAAAATGTGTTCAAAAACAATATCACTTCTGTGGTTCTTTATTTATCACACACAATTTAACCCCACCCCCTTTAACAAATTATTCATCAAAAAAGCACAATTTTCCACCACCAGTCATGTTCAGGCCCCATTTTCACTCAGTTTTAGGGGTCTGGTATTGCAAACTTGGATCAGCTATGGAAGACTGTTCAATATTCTTTCCATGAGAGAACTTCTGGTGATGTGAGGTCATTGAGTCCAGATCTGATCAGCTGAGCATCAAGCGCATGACTTTATCAGCACATTGAAGAATAAAATATGACATTTTCAGGTCTGCAAGGGTGATCCAAGATAACTGGATGTGGGTGTATATTGAATTAGTTGAATAAAGATATGCTCTCTTTGAATTGCTGAAGCATTTTCTTAAATGTGTCCAAGTTTTAGTGCTATTAACCTTCAAATGACCATACCCACCAGTGGAAATTACACACTTTTATGATATATATCTGTATATCACTGGCTATAAAATCCAAAATACTTGTCAAATTAGGTTCTTATAACAATTGATATATGTGTCGTTGACATGCCCATGTTATGGGTCATTTGCATTATCATGTGACTATTACCACCTTGAATTTTTTTGAAAATACCTTGAAAAGTTGTCATTTTTTATGAAAATTCTTACTATTTTTTTGGCTGATGTAAGTGAAAGAAGGCATCAGCAGCAAGAATAGCCACATCAAGCATGAGATATTCATTGGACTGAAAGACCAGGATCTGTAAAATGCATTAAAATGCTTTAAAGTGACTCCCAGGAATCAAAAATGATAAAAAGCTATTTTTTGCCTTTAGGTTACACTGGTGTAAATGTTTTCCATAGGCCTCAGTGCTAACGTTTTAGCGTTTAGTGTTGGCAATATAAATGTTGGGTCCAAAATTTTCTTTAAATCTGAAAAATTTACATTTTGGGAAACTTTTTACACAAAAAAATCATGTCTGTCTAGCAGGGAATTCGCCTTTAAATCTTATGTTTTCGTAACTAGTGTCAGAACCGCATAAAAAAATACAGTCATATTTTAGACCACACCAAAAAATTCAAACTTCACTACAAAGGGTTAATTCCTGTGCCAATGGTTATTTTACCTATGGGAAATCATAGGGAAGAGGTGTGATGATTTTTTTCTGTGAAAAGCACACAAGGTTGTTGACCAATCAGGGCCCAGTGTCTATTTTATTCTCTCCTATATATTCCTCCCGCATCCGCTAGATGTCACTCGGAACCTTATTTACACCAGTGTAACCTAAAGCGATAGCCCGCTTTTTCGCGGAATAATTGTAACTCCCTACATTTCTTCAGAATTGCCCATCAATGGAAAAAATGTGTTCAAAAACAATATCACTTCTGTGGTTCTTTATTTATCACACACAATTTAACCCCACCCCCTTTAACAAATTATTCATCAAAAAAGCACAATTTTCCACCACCAGTCATGTTCAGGCCCCATTTTCACTCAGTTTTAGGGGTCTGGTATTGCAAACTTGGATCAGCTATGGAAGACTGTTCAATATTCTTTCCATGAGAGAACTTCTGGTGATGTGAGGTCATTGAGTCCAGATCTGATCAGCTGAGCATCAAGCGCATGACTTTATCAGCACATTGAAGAATAAAATATGACATTTTCAGGTCTGCAAGGGTGATCCAAGATAACTGGATGTGGGTGTATATTGAATTAGTTGAATAAAGATATGCTCTCTTTGAATTGCTGAAGCATTTTCTTAAATGTGTCCAAGTTTTAGTGCTATTAACCTTCAAATGACCATACCCACCAGTGGAAATTACACACTTTTATGATATATATCTGTATATCACTGGCTATAAAATCCAAAATACTTGTCAAATTAGGTTCTTATAACAATTGATATATGTGTCGTTGACATGCCCATGTTATGGGTCATTTGCATTATCATGTGACTATTACCACCTTGAATTTTTTTGAAAATACCTTGAAAAGTTGTCATTTTTTATGAAAAATCTTACTATTTTTTTGGCTGATGTAAGTGAAAGAAGGCATCAGCAGCAAGAATAGCCACATCAAGCATGAGATATTCATTGGACTGAAAGACCAGGCTCTGTAAAATGCATTAAAATGCTTTAAAGTGACTCCCAGGAATCAAAAATGATAAAAAGCTATTTTTTGCCTTTAAAGCGATAGCCCGCTTTTTCGCGGAATAATTGTAACTCCCTACATTTCTTCAGAATTGCCCATCAATGGAAAAAATGTGTTCAAAAACAATATCACTTCTGTGGTTCTTTAATTATCACACACAATTTAACCCCACCCCCTTTAACAAATTATTCATCAAAAAAGCACAATTTTCCACCACCAGTCATGTTCAGGCCCCATTTTCACTCAGTTTTAGGGGTCTGGTATTGCAAACTTGGATCAGCTATGGAAGACTGTTCAATATTCTTTCCATGAGAGAACTTCTGGTGATGTGAGGTCATTGAGTCCAGATCTGATCAGCTGAGCATCAAGCGCATGACTTTATCAGCACATTGAAGAATAAAATATGACATTTTCAGGTCTGCAAGGGTGATCCAAGATAACTGGATGTGGGTGTATATTGAATTAGTTGAATAAAGATATGCTCTCTTTGAATTGCTGAAGCATTTTCTTAAATGTGTCCAAGTTTTAGTGCTATTAACCTTCAAATGACCATACCCACCAGTGGAAATTACACACTTTTATGATATATATCTGTATATCACTGGCTATAAAATCCAAAATACTTGTCAAATTAGGTTCTTATAACAATTGATATATGTGTCGTTGACATGCCATGTTATGAGTCATTTGCATTATCATGTGACTATTACCACCTTGAATTTTTTTGAAAATACCTTGAAAAGTTGTCATTTTTTATGAAAAATCTTACTATTTTTTTGGCTGATGTAAGTGAAAGAAGGCATCAGCAGCAAGAATAGCCACATCAAGCATGAGATATTCATTGGACTGAAAGACCAGGCTCTGTAAAATGCATTAAAATGCTTTAAAGTGACTCCCAGGAATCAAAAATGATAAAAAGCTATTTTTTGCCTTTAAAGCGATAGCCCGCTTTTTCGCGGAATAATTGTAACTCCCTACATTTCTTCAGAATTGCCCATCAATGGAAAAAATGTGTTCAAAAACAATATCACTTCTGTGGTTCTTTATTTATCACACACAATTTAACCCCACCCCCTTTAACAAATTATTCATCAAAAAAGCACAATTTTCCACCACCAGTCATGTTCAGGCCCCATTTTCACTCAGTTTTAGGGGTCTGGTATTGCAAACTTGGATCAGCTATGGAAGACTGTTCAATATTCTTTCCATGAGAGAACTTCTGGTGATGTGAGGTCATTGAGTCCAGATCTGATCAGCTGAGCATCAAGCGCATGACTTTATCAGCACATTGAAGAATAAAATATGACATTTTCAGGTCTGCAAGGGTGATCCAAGATAACTGGATGTGGGTGTATATTGAATTAGTTGAATAAAGATATGCTCTCTTTGAATTGCTGAAGCATTTTCTTAAATGTGTCCAAGTTTTAGTGCTATTAACCTTCAAATGACCATACCCACCAGTGGAAATTACACACTTTTATGATATATATCTGTATATCACTGGCTATAAAATCCAAAATACTTGTCAAATTAGGTTCTTATAACAATTGATATATGTGTCGTTGACATGCCCATGTTATGGGTCATTTGCATTATCATGTGACTATTACCACCTTGAATTTTTTTGAAAATACCTTGAAAAGTTGTCATTTTTTATGAAAAATCTTACTATTTTTTTGGCTGATGTAAGTGAAAGAAGGCATCAGCAGCAAGAATAGCCACATCAAGCATGAGATATTCATTGGACTGAAAGACCAGGCTCTGTAAAATGCATTAAAATGCTTTAAAGTGACTCCCAGGAATCAAAAATGATAAAAAGCTATTTTTTGCCTTTAGGTTACACTGGTGTAAATGTTTTCCATAGGCCTCAGTGCTAACGTTTTAGCGTATAGTGTTGGCAATATAAATGTTGGGTCCAAAATTTTCTTTAAATCTGAAAAATTTACATTTTGGGAAACTTTTTACACAAAAAAATCATGTCTGTCTAGCAGGGAATTCGCCTTTAAATCTTATGTTTTCGTAACTAGTGTCAGAACCGCATAAAAAAATACAGTCATATTTTAGACCACACCAAAAAATTCAAACTTCACTACAAAGGGTTAATTCCTGTGCCAATGGTTATTTTACCTATGGGAAATCATAGGGAAGAGGTGTGATGATTTTTTTCTGTGAAAAGCACACAAGGTTGTTGACCAATCAGGGCCCAGTGTCTATTTTATTCTCTCCTATATATTCCTCCCGCATCCGCTAGATGTCACTCGGAACCTTATTTACACCAGTGTAACCTAAAGCGATAGCCCGCTTTTTCGCGGAATAATTGTAACTCCCTACATTTCTTCAGAATTGCCCATCAATGGAAAAAATGTGTTCAAAAACAATATCACTTCTGTGGTTCTTTATTTATCACACACAATTTAACCCCACCCCCTTTAACAAATTATTCATCAAAAAAGCACAATTTTCCACCACCAGTCATGTTCAGGCCCCATTTTCACTCAGTTTTAGGGGTCTGGTATTGCAAACTTGGATCAGCTATGGAAGACTGTTCAATATTCTTTCCATGAGAGAACTTCTGGTGATGTGAGGTCATTGAGTCCAGATCTGATCAGCTGAGCATCAAGCGCATGACTTTATCAGCACATTGAAGAATAAAATATGACATTTTCAGGTCTGCAAGGGTGATCCAAGATAACTGGATGTGGGTGTATATTGAATTAGTTGAATAAAGATATGCTCTCTTTGAATTGCTGAAGCATTTTCTTAAATGTGTCCAAGTTTTAGTGCTATTAACCTTCAAATGACCATACCCACCAGTGGAAATTACACACTTTTATGATATATATCTGTATATCACTGGCTATAAAATCCAAAATACTTGTCAAATTAGGTTCTTATAACAATTGATATATGTGTCGTTGACATGCCCATGTTATGGGTCATTTGCATTATCATGTGACTATTACCACCTTGAATTTTTTTGAAAATACCTTGAAAAGTTGTCATTTTTTATGAAAAATCTTACTATTTTTTTGGCTGATGTAAGTGAAAGAAGGCATCAGCAGCAAGAATAGCCACATCAAGCATGAGATATTCATTGGACTGAAAGACCAGGCTCTGTAAAATGCATTAAAATGCTTTAAAGTGACTCCCAGGAATCAAAAATGATAAAAAGCTATTTTTTGCCTTTAGGTTACACTGGTGTAAATGTTTTCCATAGGCCTCAGTGCTAACGTTTTAGCGTATAGTGTTGGCAATATAAATGTTGGGTCCAAAATTTTCTTTAAATCTGAAAAATTTACATTTTGGGAAACTTTTTACAGAAAAAAAAATCATGTCTGTCTAGCAGGGAATTCGCCTTTAAATCTTATGTTTTCGTAACTAGTGTCAGAACCGCATAAAAAAATACAGTCATATTTTAGACCACACCAAAAAATTCAAACTTCACTACAAAGGGTTAATTCCTGTGCCAATGGTTATTTTACCTATGGGAAATCATAGGGAAGAGGTGTGATGATTTTGTTCTGTGAAAAGCACACAAGGTTGTTGACCAATCAGGGCCCAGTGTCTATTTTATTCTCTCCTATATATTCCTCCCGCATCCGCTAGATGTCACTCGGAACCTTATTTACACCAGTGTAACCTAAAGCGATAGCCCGCTTTTTCGCGGAATAATTGTAACTCCCTACATTTCTTCAGAATTGCCCATCAATGGAAAAAATGTGTTCAAAAACAATATCACTTCTGTGGTTCTTTATTTATCACACACAATTTAACCCCACCCCCTTTAACAAATTATTCATCAAAAAAGCACAATTTTCCACCACCAGTCATGTTCAGGCCCCATTTTCACTCAGTTTTAGGGGTCTGGTATTGCAAACTTGGATCAGCTATGGAAGACTGTTCAATATTCTTTCCATGAGAGAACTTCTGGTGATGTGAGGTCATTGAGTCCAGATCTGATCAGCTGAGCATCAAGCGCATGACTTTATCAGCACATTGAAGAATAAAATATGACATTTTCAGGTCTGCAAGGGTGATCCAAGATAACTGGATGTGGGTGTATATTGAATTAGTTGAATAAAGATATGCTCTCTTTGAATTGCTGAAGCATTTTCTTAAATGTGTCCAAGTTTTAGTGCTATTAACCTTCAAATGACCATACCCACCAGTGGAAATTACACACTTTTATGATATATATCTGTATATCACTGGCTATAAAATCCAAAATACTTGTCAAATTAGGTTCTTATAACAATTGATATATGTGTCGTTGACATGCCCATGTTATGGGTCATTTGCATTATCATGTGACTATTACCACCTTGAATTTTTTTGAAAATACCTTGAAAAGTTGTCATTTTTTATGAAAAATCTTACTATTTTTTTGGCTGATGTAAGTGAAAGAAGGCATCAGCAGCAAGAATAGCCACATCAAGCATGAGATATTCATTGGACTGAAAGACCAGGCTCTGTAAAATGCATTAAAATGCTTTAAAGTGACTCCCAGGAATCAAAAATGATAAAAAGCTATTTTTTGCCTTTAGGTTACACTGGTGTAAATGTTTTCCATAGGCCTCAGTGCTAACGTTTTAGCGTATAGTGTTGGCAATATAAATGTTGGGTCCAAAATTTTCTTTAAATCTGAAAAATTTACATTTTGGGAAACTTTTTACAGAAAAAAAAATCATGTCTGTCTAGCAGGGAATTCGCCTTTAAATCTTATGTTTTCGTAACTAGTGTCAGAACCGCATAAAAAAATACAGTCATATTTTAGACCACACCAAAAAATTCAAACTTCACTACAAAGGGTTAATTCCTGTGCCAATGGTTATTTTACCTATGGGAAATCATAGGGAAGAGGTGTGATGATTTTGTTCTGTGAAAAGCACACAAGGTTGTTGACCAATCAGGGCCCAGTGTCTATTTTATTCTCTCCTATATATTCCTCCCGCATCCGCTAGATGTCACTCGGAACCTTATTTACACCAGTGTAACCTAAAGCGATAGCCCGCTTTTTCGCGGAATAATTGTAACTCCCTACATTTCTTCAGAATTGCCCATCAATGGAAAAAATGTGTTCAAAAACAATATCACTTCTGTGGTTCTTTATTTATCACACACAATTTAACCCCACCCCCTTTAACAAATTATTCATCAAAAAAGCACAATTTTCCACCACCAGTCATGTTCAGGCCCCATTTTCACTCAGTTTTAGGGGTCTGGTATTGCAAACTTGGATCAGCTATGGAAGACTGTTCAATATTCTTTCCATGAGAGAACTTCTGGTGATGTGAGGTCATTGAGTCCAGATCTGATCAGCTGAGCATCAAGCGCATGACTTTATCAGCACATTGAAGAATAAAATATGACATTTTCAGGTCTGCAAGGGTGATCCAAGATAACTGGATGTGGGTGTATATTGAATTAGTTCAATAAAGATATGCTCTCTTTGAATTGCTGAAGCATTTTCTTAAATGTGTCCAAGTTTTAGTGCTATTAACCTTCAAATGACCATACCCACCAGTGGAAATTACACACTTTTATGATATATATCTGTATATCACTGGCTATAAAATCCAAAATACTTGTCAAATTAGGTTCTTATAACAATTGATATATGTGTCGTTGACATGCCCATGTTATGGGTCATTTGCATTATCATGTGACTATTACCACCTTGAATTTTTTTGAAAATACCTTGAAAAGTTGTCATTTTTTATGAAAAATCTTACTATTTTTTTGGCTGATGTAAGTGAAAGAAGGCATCAGCAGCAAGAATAGCCACATCAAGCATGAGATATTCATTGGACTGAAAGACCAGGCTCTGTAAAATGCATTAAAATGCTTTAAAGTGACTCCCAGGAATCAAAAATGATAAAAAGCTATTTTTTGCCTTTAGGTTACACTGGTGTAAATGTTTTCCATAGGCCTCAGTGCTAACGTTTTAGCGTATAGTGTTGGCAATATAAATGTTGGGTCCAAAATTTTCTTTAAATCTGAAAAATTTACATTTTGGGAAACTTTTTACAGAAAAAAAAATCATGTCTGTCTAGCAGGGAATTCGCCTTTAAATCTTATGTTTTCGTAACTAGTGTCAGAACCGCATAAAAAAATACAGTCATATTTTAGACCACACCAAAAAATTCAAACTTCACTACAAAGGGTTAATTCCTGTGCCAATGGTTATTTTACCTATGGGAAATCATAGGGAAGAGGTGTGATGATTTTGTTCTGTGAAAAGCACACAAGGTTGTTGACCAATCAGGGCCCAGTGTCTATTTTATTCTCTCCTATATATTCCTCCCGCATCCGCTAGATGTCACTCGGAACCTTATTTACACCAGTGTAACCTAAAGCGATAGCCCGCTTTTTCGCGGAATAATTGTAACTCCCTACATTTCTTCAGAATTGCCCATCAATGGAAAAAATGTGTTCAAAAACAATATCACTTCTGTGGTTCTTTATTTATCACACACAATTTAACCCCACCCCCTTTAACAAATTATTCATCAAAAAAGCACAATTTTCCACCACCAGTCATGTTCAGGCCCCATTTTCACTCAGTTTTAGGGGTCTGGTATTGCAAACTTGGATCAGCTATGGAAGACTGTTCAATATTCTTTCCATGAGAGAACTTCTGGTGATGTGAGGTCATTGAGTCCAGATCTGATCAGCTGAGCATCAAGCGCATGACTTTATCAGCACATTGAAGAATAAAATATGACATTTTCAGGTCTGCAAGGGTGATCCAAGATAACTGGATGTGGGTGTATATTGAATTAGTTGAATAAAGATATGCTCTCTTTGAATTGCTGAAGCATTTTCTTAAATGTGTCCAAGTTTTAGTGCTATTAACCTTCAAATGACCATACCCACCAGTGGAAATTACACACTTTTATGATATATATCTGTATATCACTGGCTATAAAATCCAAAATACTTGTCAAATTAGGTTCTTATAACAATTGATATATGTGTCGTTGACATGCCCATGTTATGGGTCATTTGCATTATCATGTGACTATTACCACCTTGAATTTTTTTGAAAATACCTTGAAAAGTTGTCATTTTTTATGAAAAATCTTACTATTTTTTTGGCTGATGTAAGTGAAAGAAGGCATCAGCAGCAAGAATAGCCACATCAAGCATGAGATATTCATTGGACTGAAAGACCAGGCTCTGTAAAATGCATTAAAATGCTTTAAAGTGACTCCCAGGAATCAAAAATGATAAAAAGCTATTTTTTGCCTTTAAAGCGATAGCCCGCTTTTTCGCGGAATAATTGTAACTCCCTACATTTCTTCAGAATTGCCCATCAATGGAAAAAATGTGTTCAAAAACAATATCACTTCTGTGGTTCTTTATTTATCACACACAATTTAACCCCACCCCCTTTAACAAATTATTCATCAAAAAAGCACAATTTTCCACCACCAGTCATGTTCAGGCCCCATTTTCACTCAGTTTTAGGGGTCTGGTATTGCAAACTTGGATCAGCTATGGAAGACTGTTCAATATTCTTTCCATGAGAGAACTTCTGGTGATGTGAGGTCATTGAGTCCAGATCTGATCAGCTGAGCATCAAGCGCATGACTTTATCAGCACATTGAAGAATAAAATATGACATTTTCAGGTCTGCAAGGGTGATCCAAGATAACTGGATGTGGGTGTATATTGAATTAGTTGAATAAAGATATGCTCTCTTTGAATTGCTGAAGCATTTTCTTAAATGTGTCCAAGTTTTAGTGCTATTAACCTTCAAATGACCATACCCACCAGTGGAAATTACACACTTTTATGATATATATCTGTATATCACTGGCTATAAAATCCAAAATACTTGTCAAATTAGGTTCTTATAACAATTGATATATGTGTCGTTGACATGCCATGTTATGAGTCATTTGCATTATCATGTGACTATTACCACCTTGAATTTTTTTGAAAATACCTTGAAAAGTTGTCATTTTTTATGAAAAATCTTACTATTTTTTTGGCTGATGTAAGTGAAAGAAGGCATCAGCAGCAAGAATAGCCACATCAAGCATGAGATATTCATTGGACTGAAAGACCAGGCTCTGTAAAATGCATTAAAATGCTTTAAAGTGACTCCCAGGAATCAAAAATGATAAAAAGCTATTTTTTGCCTTTAAAGCGATAGCCCGCTTTTTCGCGGAATAATTGTAACTCCCTACATTTCTTCAGAATTGCCCATCAATGGAAAAAATGTGTTCAAAAACAATATCACTTCTGTGGTTCTTTATTTATCACACACAATTTAACCCCACCCCCTTTAACAAATTATTCATCAAAAAAGCACAATTTTCCACCACCAGTCATGTTCAGGCCCCATTTTCACTCAGTTTTAGGGGTCTGGTATTGCAAACTTGGATCAGCTATGGAAGACTGTTCAATATTCTTTCCATGAGAGAACTTCTGGTGATGTGAGGTCATTGAGTCCAGATCTGATCAGCTGAGCATCAAGCGCATGACTTTATCAGCACATTGAAGAATAAAATATGACATTTTCAGGTCTGCAAGGGTGATCCAAGATAACTGGATGTGGGTGTATATTGAATTAGTTGAATAAAGATATGCTCTCTTTGAATTGCTGAAGCATTTTCTTAAATGTGTCCAAGTTTTAGTGCTATTAACCTTCAAATGACCATACCCACCAGTGGAAATTACACACTTTTATGATATATATCTGTATATCACTGGCTATAAAATCCAAAATACTTGTCAAATTAGGTTCTTATAACAATTGATATATGTGTCGTTGACATGCCCATGTTATGGGTCATTTGCATTATCATGTGACTATTACCACCTTGAATTTTTTTGAAAATACCTTGAAAAGTTGTCATTTTTTATGAAAAATCTTACTATTTTTTTGGCTGATGTAAGTGAAAGAAGGCATCAGCAGCAAGAATAGCCACATCAAGCATGAGATATTCATTGGACTGAAAGACCAGGCTCTGTAAAATGCATTAAAATGCTTTAAAGTGACTCCCAGGAATCAAAAATGATAAAAAGCTATTTTTTGCCTTTAAAGCGATAGCCCGCTTTTTCGCGGAATAATTGTAACTCCCTACATTTCTTCAGAATTGCCCATCAATGGAAAAAATGTGTTCAAAAACAATATCACTTCTGTGGTTCTTTATTTATCACACACAATTTAACCCCACCCCCTTTAACAAATTATTCATCAAAAAAGCACAATTTTCCACCACCAGTCATGTTCAGGCCCCATTTTCACTCAGTTTTAGGGGTCTGGTATTGCAAACTTGGATCAGCTATGGAAGACTGTTCAATATTCTTTCCATGAGAGAACTTCTGGTGATGTGAGGTCATTGAGTCCAGATCTGATCAGCTGAGCATCAAGCGCATGACTTTATCAGCACATTGAAGAATAAAATATGACATTTTCAGGTCTGCAAGGGTGATCCAAGATAACTGGATGTGGTTGTATATTGAATTAGTTGAATAAAGATATGCTCTCTTTGAATTGCTGAAGCATTTTCTTAAATGTGTCCAAGTTTTAGTGCTATTAACCTTCAAATGACCATACCCACCAGTGGAAATTACACACTTTTATGATATATATCTGTATATCACTGGCTATAAAATCCAAAATACTTGTCAAATTAGGTTCTTATAACAATTGATATATGTGTCGTTGACATGCCCATGTTATGGGTCATTTGCATTATCATGTGACTATTACCACCTTGAATTTTTTTGAAAATACCTTGAAAAGTTGTCATTTTTTATGAAAAATCTTACTATTTTTTTGGCTGATGTAAGTGAAAGAAGGCATCAGCAGCAAGAATAGCCACATCAAGCATGAGATATTCATTGGACTGAAAGACCAGGCTCTGTAAAATGCATTAAAATGCTTTAAAGTGACTCCCAGGAATCAAAAATGATAAAAAGCTATTTTTTGCCTTTAAAGCGATAGCCCGCTTTTTCGCGGAATAATTGTAACTCCCTACATTTCTTCAGAATTGCCCATCAATGGAAAAAATGTGTTCAAAAACAATATCACTTCTGTGGTTCTTTATTTATCACACACAATTTAACCCCACCCCCTTTAACAAATTATTCATCAAAAAAGCACAATTTTCCACCACCAGTCATGTTCAGGCCCCATTTTCACTCAGTTTTAGGGGTCTGGTATTGCAAACTTGGATCAGCTATGGAAGACTGTTCAATATTCTTTCCATGAGAGAACTTCTGGTGATGTGAGGTCATTGAGTCCAGATCTGATCAGCTGAGCATCAAGCGCATGACTTTATCAGCACATTGAAGAATAAAATATGACATTTTCAGGTCTGCAAGGGTGATCCAAGATAACTGGATGTGGGTGTATATTGAATTAGTTGAATAAAGATATGCTCTCTTTGAATTGCTGAAGCATTTTCTTAAATGTGTCCAAGTTTTAGTGCTATTAACCTTCAAATGACCATACCCACCAGTGGAAATTACACACTTTTATGATATATATCTGTATATCACTGGCTATAAAATCCAAAATACTTGTCAAATTAGGTTCTTATAACAATTGATATATGTGTCGTTGACATGCCATGTTATGAGTCATTTGCATTATCATGTGACTATTACCACCTTGAATTTTTTTGAAAATACCTTGAAAAGTTGTCATTTTTTATGAAAAATCTTACTATTTTTTTGGCTGATGTAAGTGAAAGAAGGCATCAGCAGCAAGAATAGCCACATCAAGCATGAGATATTCATTGGACTGAAAGACCAGGCTCTGTAAAATGCATTAAAATGCTTTAAAGTGACTCCCAGGAATCAAAAATGATAAAAAGCTATTTTTTGCCTTTAAAGCGATAGCCCGCTTTTTCGCGGAATAATTGTAACTCCCTACATTTCTTCAGAATTGCCCATCAATGGAAAAAATGTGTTCAAAAACAATATCACTTCTGTGGTTCTTTATTTATCACACACAATTTAACCCCACCCCCTTTAACAAATTATTCATCAAAAAAGCACAATTTTCCACCACCAGTCATGTTCAGGCCCCATTTTCACTCAGTTTTAGGGGTCTGGTATTGCAAACTTGGATCAGCTATGGAAGACTGTTCAATATTCTTTCCATGAGAGAACTTCTGGTGATGTGAGGTCATTGAGTCCAGATCTGATCAGCTGAGCATCAAGCGCATGACTTTATCAGCACATTGAAGAATAAAATATGACATTTTCAGGTCTGCAAGGGTGATCCAAGATAACTGGATGTGGGTGTATATTGAATTAGTTGAATAAAGATATGCTCTCTTTGAATTGCTGAAGCATTTTCTTAAATGTGTCCAAGTTTTAGTGCTATTAACCTTCAAATGACCATACCCACCAGTGGAAATTACACACTTTTATGATATATATCTGTATATCACTGGCTATAAAATCCAAAATACTTGTCAAATTAGGTTCTTATAACAATTGATATATGTGTCGTTGACATGCCCATGTTATGGGTCATTTGCATTATCATGTGACTATTACCACCTTGAATTTTTTTGAAAATACCTTGAAAAGTTGTCATTTTTTATGAAAAATCTTACTATTTTTTTGGCTGATGTAAGTGAAAGAAGGCATCAGCAGCAAGAATAGCCACATCAAGCATGAGATATTCATTGGACTGAAAGACCAGGCTCTGTAAAATGCATTAAAATGCTTTAAAGTGACTCCCAGGAATCAAAAATGATAAAAAGCTATTTTTTGCCTTTAAAGCGATAGCCCGCTTTTTCGCGGAATAATTGTAACTCCCTACATTTCTTCAGAATTGCCCATCAATGGAAAAAATGTGTTCAAAAACAATATCACTTCTGTGGTTCTTTATTTATCACACACAATTTAACCCCACCCCCTTTAACAAATTATTCATCAAAAAAGCACAATTTTCCACCACCAGTCATGTTCAGGCCCCATTTTCACTCAGTTTTAGGGGTCTGGTATTGCAAACTTGGATCAGCTATGGAAGACTGTTCAATATTCTTTCCATGAGAGAACTTCTGGTGATGTGAGGTCATTGAGTCCAGATCTGATCAGCTGAGCATCAAGCGCATGACTTTATCAGCACATTGAAGAATAAAATATGACATTTTCAGGTCTGCAAGGGTGATCCAAGATAACTGGATGTGGTTGTATATTGAATTAGTTGAATAAAGATATGCTCTCTTTGAATTGCTGAAGCATTTTCTTAAATGTGTCCAAGTTTTAGTGCTATTAACCTTCAAATGACCATACCCACCAGTGGAAATTACACACTTTTATGATATATATCTGTATATCACTGGCTATAAAATCCAAAATACTTGTCAAATTAGGTTCTTATAACAATTGATATATGTGTCGTTGACATGCCCATGTTATGGGTCATTTGCATTATCATGTGACTATTACCACCTTGAATTTTTTTGAAAATACCTTGAAAAGTTGTCATTTTTTATGAAAAATGTTACTATTTTTTTGGCTGATGTAAGTGAAAGAAGGCATCAGCAGCAAGAATAGCCACATCAAGCATGAGATATTCATTGGACTGAAAGACCAGGCTCTGTAAAATGCATTAAAATGCTTTAAAGTGACTCCCAGGAATCAAAAATGATAAAAAGCTATTTTTTGCCTTTAAAGCGATAGCCCGCTTTTTCGCGGAATAATTGTAACTCCCTACATTTCTTCAGAATTGCCCATCAATGGAAAAAATGTGTTCAAAAACAATATCACTTCTGTGGTTCTTTATTTATCACACACAATTTAACCCCACCCCCTTTAACAAATTATTCATCAAAAAAGCACAATTTTCCACCACCAGTCATGTTCAGGCCCCATTTTCACTCAGTTTTAGGGGTCTGGTATTGCAAACTTGGATCAGCTATGGAAGACTGTTCAATATTCTTTCCATGAGAGAACTTCTGGTGATGTGAGGTCATTGAGTCCAGATCTGATCAGCTGAGCATCAAGCGCATGACTTTATCAGCACATTGAAGAATAAAATATGACATTTTCAGGTCTGCAAGGGTGATCCAAGATAACTGGATGTGGGTGTATATTGAATTAGTTGAATAAAGATATGCTCTCTTTGAATTGCTGAAGCATTTTCTTAAATGTGTCCAAGTTTTAGTGCTATTAACCTTCAAATGACCATACCCACCAGTGGAAATTACACACTTTTATGATATATATCTGTATATCACTGGCTATAAAATCCAAAATACTTGTCAAATTAGGTTCTTATAACAATTGATATATGTGTCGTTGACATGCCCATGTTATGGGTCATTTGCATTATCATGTGACTATTACCACCTTGAATTTTTTTGAAAATACCTTGAAAAGTTGTCATTTTTTATGAAAATTCTTACTATTTTTTTGGCTGATGTAAGTGAAAGAAGGCATCAGCAGCAAGAATAGCCACATCAAGCATGAGATATTCATTGGACTGAAAGACCAGGATCTGTAAAATGCATTAAAATGCTTTAAAGTGACTCCCAGGAATCAAAAATGATAAAAAGCTATTTTTTGCCTTTAGGTTACACTGGTGTAAATGTTTTCCATAGGCCTCAGTGCTAACGTTTTAGCGTTTAGTGTTGGCAATATAAATGTTGGGTCCAAAATTTTCTTTAAATCTGAAAAATTTACATTTTGGGAAACTTTTTACACAAAAAAATCATGTCTGTCTAGCAGGGAATTCGCCTTTAAATCTTATGTTTTCGTAACTAGTGTCAGAACCGCATAAAAAAATACAGTCATATTTTAGACCACACCAAAAAATTCAAACTTCACTACAAAGGGTTAATTCCTGTGCCAATGGTTATTTTACCTATGGGAAATCATAGGGAAGAGGTGTGATGATTTTGTTCTGTGAAAAGCACACAAGGTTGTTGACCAATCAGGGCCCAGTGTCTATTTTATTCTCTCCTATATATTCCTCCCGCATCCGCTAGATGTCACTCGGAACCTTATTTACACCAGTGTAACCTAAAGCGATAGCCCGCTTTTTCGCGGAATAATTGTAACTCCCTACATTTCTTCAGAATTGCCCATCAATGGAAAAAATGTGTTCAAAAACAATATCACTTCTGTGGTTCTTTATTTATCACACACAATTTAACCCCACCCCCTTTAACAAATTATTCATCAAAAAAGCACAATTTTCCACCACCAGTCATGTTCAGGCCCCATTTTCACTCAGTTTTAGGGGTCTGGTATTGCAAACTTGGATCAGCTATGGAAGACTGTTCAATATTCTTTCCATGAGAGAACTTCTGGTGATGTGAGGTCATTGAGTCCAGATCTGATCAGCTGAGCATCAAGCGCATGACTTTATCAGCACATTGAAGAATAAAATATGACATTTTCAGGTCTGCAAGGGTGATCCAAGATAACTGGATGTGGGTGTATATTGAATTAGTTGAATAAAGATATGCTCTCTTTGAATTGCTGAAGCATTTTCTTAAATGTGTCCAAGTTTTAGTGCTATTAACCTTCAAATGACCATACCCACCAGTGGAAATTACACACTTTTATGATATATATCTGTATATCACTGGCTATAAAATCCAAAATACTTGTCAAATTAGGTTCTTATAACAATTGATATATGTGTCGTTGACATGCCCATGTTATGGGTCATTTGCATTATCATGTGACTATTACCACCTTGAATTTTTTTGAAAATACCTTGAAAAGTTGTCATTTTTTATGAAAAATCTTACTATTTTTTTGGCTGATGTAAGTGAAAGAAGGCATCAGCAGCAAGAATAGCCACATCAAGCATGAGATATTCATTGGACTGAAAGACCAGGCTCTGTAAAATGCATTAAAATGCTTTAAAGTGACTCCCAGGAATCAAAAATGATAAAAAGCTATTTTTTGCCTTTAGGTTACACTGGTGTAAATGTTTTCCATAGGCCTCAGTGCTAACGTTTTAGCGTTTAGTGTTGGCAATATAAATGTTGGGTCCAAAATTTTCTTTAAATCTGAAAAATTTACATTTTGGGAAACTTTTTACACAAAAAAATCATGTCTGTCTAGCAGGGAATTCGCCTTTAAATCAGAACCGCATAAAAAAATACAGTCATATTTTAGACCACACCAAAAAATTCAAACTTCACTACAAAGGGTTAATTCCTGTGCCAATGGTTATTTTACCTATGGGAAATCATAGGGAAGAGGTGTGATGATTTTTTTCTGTGAAAAGCACACAAGGTTGTTGACCAATCAGGGCCCAGTGTCTATTTTATTCTCTCCTATATATTCCTCCCGCATCCGCTAGATGTCACTCGGAACCTTATTTACACCAGTGTAACCTAAAGCGATAGCCCGCTTTTTCGCGGAATAATTGTAACTCCCTACATTTCTTCAGAATTGCCCATCAATGGAAAAAATGTGTTCAAAAACAATATCACTTCTGTGGTTCTTTATTTATCACACACAATTTAACCCCACCCCCTTTAACAAATTATTCATCAAAAAAGCACAATTTTCCACCACCAGTCATGTTCAGGCCCCATTTTCACTCAGTTTTAGGGGTCTGGTATTGCAAACTTGGATCAGCTATGGAAGACTGTTCAATATTCTTTCCATGAGAGAACTTCTGGTGATGTGAGGTCATTGAGTCCAGATCTGATCAGCTGAGCATCAAGCGCATGACTTTATCAGCACATTGAAGAATAAAATATGACATTTTCAGGTCTGCAAGGGTGATCCAAGATAACTGGATGTGGGTGTATATTGAATTAGTTGAATAAAGATATGCTCTCTTTGAATTGCTGAAGCATTTTCTTAAATGTGTCCAAGTTTTAGTGCTATTAACCTTCAAATGACCATACCCACCAGTGGAAATTACACACTTTTATGATATATATCTGTATATCACTGGCTATAAAATCCAAAATACTTGTCAAATTAGGTTCTTATAACAATTGATATATGTGTCGTTGACATGCCCATGTTATGGGTCATTTGCATTATCATGTGACTATTACCACCTTGAATTTTTTTGAAAATACCTTGAAAAGTTGTCATTTTTTATGAAAAATCTTACTATTTTTTTGGCTGATGTAAGTGAAAGAAGGCATCAGCAGCAAGAATAGCCACATCAAGCATGAGATATTCATTGGACTGAAAGACCAGGCTCTGTAAAATGCATTAAAATGCTTTAAAGTGACTCCCAGGAATCAAAAATGATAAAAAGCTATTTTTTGCCTTTAAAGCGATAGCCCGCTTTTTCGCGGAATAATTGTAACTCCCTACATTTCTTCAGAATTGCCCATCAATGGAAAAAATGTGTTCAAAAACAATATCACTTCTGTGGTTCTTTATTTATCACACACAATTTAACCCCACCCCCTTTAACAAATTATTCATCAAAAAAGCACAATTTTCCACCACCAGTCATGTTCAGGCCCCATTTTCACTCAGTTTTAGGGGTCTGGTATTGCAAACTTGGATCAGCTATGGAAGACTGTTCAATATTCTTTCCATGAGAGAACTTCTGGTGATGTGAGGTCATTGAGTCCAGATCTGATCAGCTGAGCATCAAGCGCATGACTTTATCAGCACATTGAAGAATAAAATATGACATTTTCAGGTCTGCAAGGGTGATCCAAGATAACTGGATGTGGTTGTATATTGAATTAGTTGAATAAAGATATGCTCTCTTTGAATTGCTGAAGCATTTTCTTAAATGTGTCCAAGTTTTAGTGCTATTAACCTTCAAATGACCATACCCACCAGTGGAAATTACACACTTTTATGATATATATCTGTATATCACTGGCTATAAAATCCAAAATACTTGTCAAATTAGGTTCTTATAACAATTGATATATGTGTCGTTGACATGCCCATGTTATGGGTCATTTGCATTATCATGTGACTATTACCACCTTGAATTTTTTTGAAAATACCTTGAAAAGTTGTCATTTTTTATGAAAAATGTTACTATTTTTTTGGCTGATGTAAGTGAAAGAAGGCATCAGCAGCAAGAATAGCCACATCAAGCATGAGATATTCATTGGACTGAAAGACCAGGCTCTGTAAAATGCATTAAAATGCTTTAAAGTGACTCCCAGGAATCAAAAATGATAAAAAGCTATTTTTTGCCTTTAAAGCGATAGCCCGCTTTTTCGCGGAATAATTGTAACTCCCTACATTTCTTCAGAATTGCCCATCAATGGAAAAAATGTGTTCAAAAACAATATCACTTCTGTGGTTCTTTATTTATCACACACAATTTAACCCCACCCCCTTTAACAAATTATTCATCAAAAAAGCACAATTTTCCACCACCAGTCATGTTCAGGCCCCATTTTCACTCAGTTTTAGGGGTCTGGTATTGCAAACTTGGATCAGCTATGGAAGACTGTTCAATATTCTTTCCATGAGAGAACTTCTGGTGATGTGAGGTCATTGAGTCCAGATCTGATCAGCTGAGCATCAAGCGCATGACTTTATCAGCACATTGAAGAATAAAATATGACATTTTCAGGTCTGCAAGGGTGATCCAAGATAACTGGATGTGGGTGTATATTGAATTAGTTGAATAAAGATATGCTCTCTTTGAATTGCTGAAGCATTTTCTTAAATGTGTCCAAGTTTTAGTGCTATTAACCTTCAAATGACCATACCCACCAGTGGAAATTACACACTTTTATGATATATATCTGTATATCACTGGCTATAAAATCCAAAATACTTGTCAAATTAGGTTCTTATAACAATTGATATATGTGTCGTTGACATGCCCATGTTATGGGTCATTTGCATTATCATGTGACTATTACCACCTTGAATTTTTTTGAAAATACCTTGAAAAGTTGTCATTTTTTATGAAAATTCTTACTATTTTTTTGGCTGATGTAAGTGAAAGAAGGCATCAGCAGCAAGAATAGCCACATCAAGCATGAGATATTCATTGGACTGAAAGACCAGGATCTGTAAAATGCATTAAAATGCTTTAAAGTGACTCCCAGGAATCAAAAATGATAAAAAGCTATTTTTTGCCTTTAGGTTACACTGGTGTAAATGTTTTCCATAGGCCTCAGTGCTAACGTTTTAGCGTTTAGTGTTGGCAATATAAATGTTGGGTCCAAAATTTTCTTTAAATCTGAAAAATTTACATTTTGGGAAACTTTTTACACAAAAAAATCATGTCTGTCTAGCAGGGAATTCGCCTTTAAATCTTATGTTTTCGTAACTAGTGTCAGAACCGCATAAAAAAATACAGTCATATTTTAGACCACACCAAAAAATTCAAACTTCACTACAAAGGGTTAATTCCTGTGCCAATGGTTATTTTACCTATGGGAAATCATAGGGAAGAGGTGTGATGATTTTGTTCTGTGAAAAGCACACAAGGTTGTTGACCAATCAGGGCCCAGTGTCTATTTTATTCTCTCCTATATATTCCTCCCGCATCCGCTAGATGTCACTCGGAACCTTATTTACACCAGTGTAACCTAAAGCGATAGCCCGCTTTTTCGCGGAATAATTGTAACTCCCTACATTTCTTCAGAATTGCCCATCAATGGAAAAAATGTGTTCAAAAACAATATCACTTCTGTGGTTCTTTATTTATCACACACAATTTAACCCCACCCCCTTTAACAAATTATTCATCAAAAAAGCACAATTTTCCACCACCAGTCATGTTCAGGCCCCATTTTCACTCAGTTTTAGGGGTCTGGTATTGCAAACTTGGATCAGCTATGGAAGACTGTTCAATATTCTTTCCATGAGAGAACTTCTGGTGATGTGAGGTCATTGAGTCCAGATCTGATCAGCTGAGCATCAAGCGCATGACTTTATCAGCACATTGAAGAATAAAATATGACATTTTCAGGTCTGCAAGGGTGATCCAAGATAACTGGATGTGGGTGTATATTGAATTAGTTGAATAAAGATATGCTCTCTTTGAATTGCTGAAGCATTTTCTTAAATGTGTCCAAGTTTTAGTGCTATTAACCTTCAAATGACCATACCCACCAGTGGAAATTACACACTTTTATGATATATATCTGTATATCACTGGCTATAAAATCCAAAATACTTGTCAAATTAGGTTCTTATAACAATTGATATATGTGTCGTTGACATGCCCATGTTATGGGTCATTTGCATTATCATGTGACTATTACCACCTTGAATTTTTTTGAAAATACCTTGAAAAGTTGTCATTTTTTATGAAAAATCTTACTATTTTTTTGGCTGATGTAAGTGAAAGAAGGCATCAGCAGCAAGAATAGCCACATCAAGCATGAGATATTCATTGGACTGAAAGACCAGGCTCTGTAAAATGCATTAAAATGCTTTAAAGTGACTCCCAGGAATCAAAAATGATAAAAAGCTATTTTTTGCCTTTAGGTTACACTGGTGTAAATGTTTTCCATAGGCCTCAGTGCTAACGTTTTAGCGTTTAGTGTTGGCAATATAAATGTTGGGTCCAAAATTTTCTTTAAATCTGAAAAATTTACATTTTGGGAAACTTTTTACACAAAAAAATCATGTCTGTCTAGCAGGGAATTCGCCTTTAAATCAGAACCGCATAAAAAAATACAGTCATATTTTAGACCACACCAAAAAATTCAAACTTCACTACAAAGGGTTAATTCCTGTGCCAATGGTTATTTTACCTATGGGAAATCATAGGGAAGAGGTGTGATGATTTTTTTCTGTGAAAAGCACACAAGGTTGTTGACCAATCAGGGCCCAGTGTCTATTTTATTCTCTCCTATATATTCCTCCCGCATCCGCTAGATGTCACTCGGAACCTTATTTACACCAGTGTAACCTAAAGCGATAGCCCGCTTTTTCGCGGAATAATTGTAACTCCCTACATTTCTTCAGAATTGCCCATCAATGGAAAAAATGTGTTCAAAAACAATATCACTTCTGTGGTTCTTTATTTATCACACACAATTTAACCCCACCCCCTTTAACAAATTATTCATCAAAAAAGCACAATTTTCCACCACCAGTCATGTTCAGGCCCCATTTTCACTCAGTTTTAGGGGTCTGGTATTGCAAACTTGGATCAGCTATGGAAGACTGTTCAATATTCTTTCCATGAGAGAACTTCTGGTGATGTGAGGTCATTGAGTCCAGATCTGATCAGCTGAGCATCAAGCGCATGACTTTATCAGCACATTGAAGAATAAAATATGACATTTTCAGGTCTGCAAGGGTGATCCAAGATAACTGGATGTGGGTGTATATTGAATTAGTTGAATAAAGATATGCTCTCTTTGAATTGCTGAAGCATTTTCTTAAATGTGTCCAAGTTTTAGTGCTATTAACCTTCAAATGACCATACCCACCAGTGGAAATTACACACTTTTATGATATATATCTGTATATCACTGGCTATAAAATCCAAAATACTTGTCAAATTAGGTTCTTATAACAATTGATATATGTGTCGTTGACATGCCCATGTTATGGGTCATTTGCATTATCATGTGACTATTACCACCTTGAATTTTTTTGAAAATACCTTGAAAAGTTGTCATTTTTTATGAAAAATCTTACTATTTTTTTGGCTGATGTAAGTGAAAGAAGGCATCAGCAGCAAGAATAGCCACATCAAGCATGAGATATTCATTGGACTGAAAGACCAGGCTCTGTAAAATGCATTAAAATGCTTTAAAGTGACTCCCAGGAATCAAAAATGATAAAAAGCTATTTTTTGCCTTTAAAGCGATAGCCCGCTTTTTCGCGGAATAATTGTAACTCCCTACATTTCTTCAGAATTGCCCATCAATGGAAAAAATGTGTTCAAAAACAATATCACTTCTGTGGTTCTTTATTTATCACACACAATTTAACCCCACCCCCTTTAACAAATTATTCATCAAAAAAGCACAATTTTCCACCACCAGTCATGTTCAGGCCCCATTTTCACTCAGTTTTAGGGGTCTGGTATTGCAAACTTGGATCAGCTATGGAAGACTGTTCAATATTCTTTCCATGAGAGAACTTCTGGTGATGTGAGGTCATTGAGTCCAGATCTGATCAGCTGAGCATCAAGCGCATGACTTTATCAGCACATTGAAGAATAAAATATGACATTTTCAGGTCTGCAAGGGTGATCCAAGATAACTGGATGTGGGTGTATATTGAATTAGTTGAATAAAGATATGCTCTCTTTGAATTGCTGAAGCATTTTCTTAAATGTGTCCAAGTTTTAGTGCTATTAACCTTCAAATGACCATACCCACCAGTGGAAATTACACACTTTTATGATATATATCTGTATATCACTGGCTATAAAATCCAAAATACTTGTCAAATTAGGTTCTTATAACAATTGATATATGTGTCGTTGACATGCCATGTTATGAGTCATTTGCATTATCATGTGACTATTACCACCTTGAATTTTTTTGAAAATACCTTGAAAAGTTGTCATTTTTTATGAAAAATCTTACTATTTTTTTGGCTGATGTAAGTGAAAGAAGGCATCAGCAGCAAGAATAGCCACATCAAGCATGAGATATTCATTGGACTGAAAGACCAGGCTCTGTAAAATGCATTAAAATGCTTTAAAGTGACTCCCAGGAATCAAAAATGATAAAAAGCTATTTTTTGCCTTTAAAGCGATAGCCCGCTTTTTCGCGGAATAATTGTAACTCCCTACATTTCTTCAGAATTGCCCATCAATGGAAAAAATGTGTTCAAAAACAATATCACTTCTGTGGTTCTTTATTTATCACACACAATTTAACCCCACCCCCTTTAACAAATTATTCATCAAAAAAGCACAATTTTCCACCACCAGTCATGTTCAGGCCCCATTTTCACTCAGTTTTAGGGGTCTGGTATTGCAAACTTGGATCAGCTATGGAAGACTGTTCAATATTCTTTCCATGAGAGAACTTCTGGTGATGTGAGGTCATTGAGTCCAGATCTGATCAGCTGAGCATCAAGCGCATGACTTTATCAGCACATTGAAGAATAAAATATGACATTTTCAGGTCTGCAAGGGTGATCCAAGATAACTGGATGTGGGTGTATATTGAATTAGTTGAATAAAGATATGCTCTCTTTGAATTGCTGAAGCATTTTCTTAAATGTGTCCAAGTTTTAGTGCTATTAACCTTCAAATGACCATACCCACCAGTGGAAATTACACACTTTTATGATATATATCTGTATATCACTGGCTATAAAATCCAAAATACTTGTCAAATTAGGTTCTTATAACAATTGATATATGTGTCGTTGACATGCCCATGTTATGGGTCATTTGCATTATCATGTGACTATTACCACCTTGAATTTTTTTGAAAATACCTTGAAAAGTTGTCATTTTTTATGAAAAATCTTACTATTTTTTTGGCTGATGTAAGTGAAAGAAGGCATCAGCAGCAAGAATAGCCACATCAAGCATGAGATATTCATTGGACTGAAAGACCAGGCTCTGTAAAATGCATTAAAATGCTTTAAAGTGACTCCCAGGAATCAAAAATGATAAAAAGCTATTTTTTGCCTTTAGGTTACACTGGTGTAAATGTTTTCCATAGGCCTCAGTGCTAACGTTTTAGCGTATAGTGTTGGCAATATAAATGTTGGGTCCAAAATTTTCTTTAAATCTGAAAAATTTACATTTTGGGAAACTTTTTACACAAAAAAATCATGTCTGTCTAGCAGGGAATTCGCCTTTAAATCTTATGTTTTCGTAACTAGTGTCAGAACCGCATAAAAAAATACAGTCATATTTTAGACCACACCAAAAAATTCAAACTTCACTACAAAGGGTTAATTCCTGTGCCAATGGTTATTTTACCTATGGGAAATCATAGGGAAGAGGTGTGATGATTTTTTTCTGTGAAAAGCACACAAGGTTGTTGACCAATCAGGGCCCAGTGTCTATTTTATTCTCTCCTATATATTCCTCCCGCATCCGCTAGATGTCACTCGGAACCTTATTTACACCAGTGTAACCTAAAGCGATAGCCCGCTTTTTCGCGGAATAATTGTAACTCCCTACATTTCTTCAGAATTGCCCATCAATGGAAAAAATGTGTTCAAAAACAATATCACTTCTGTGGTTCTTTATTTATCACACACAATTTAACCCCACCCCCTTTAACAAATTATTCATCAAAAAAGCACAATTTTCCACCACCAGTCATGTTCAGGCCCCATTTTCACTCAGTTTTAGGGGTCTGGTATTGCAAACTTGGATCAGCTATGGAAGACTGTTCAATATTCTTTCCATGAGAGAACTTCTGGTGATGTGAGGTCATTGAGTCCAGATCTGATCAGCTGAGCATCAAGCGCATGACTTTATCAGCACATTGAAGAATAAAATATGACATTTTCAGGTCTGCAAGGGTGATCCAAGATAACTGGATGTGGGTGTATATTGAATTAGTTGAATAAAGATATGCTCTCTTTGAATTGCTGAAGCATTTTCTTAAATGTGTCCAAGTTTTAGTGCTATTAACCTTCAAATGACCATACCCACCAGTGGAAATTACACACTTTTATGATATATATCTGTATATCACTGGCTATAAAATCCAAAATACTTGTCAAATTAGGTTCTTATAACAATTGATATATGTGTCGTTGACATGCCCATGTTATGGGTCATTTGCATTATCATGTGACTATTACCACCTTGAATTTTTTTGAAAATACCTTGAAAAGTTGTCATTTTTTATGAAAAATGTTACTATTTTTTTGGCTGATGTAAGTGAAAGAAGGCATCAGCAGCAAGAATAGCCACATCAAGCATGAGATATTCATTGGACTGAAAGACCAGGCTCTGTAAAATGCATTAAAATGCTTTAAAGTGACTCCCAGGAATCAAAAATGATAAAAAGCTATTTTTTGCCTTTAGGTTACACTGGTGTAAATGTTTTCCATAGGCCTCAGTGCTAACGTTTTAGCGTATAGTGTTGGCAATATAAATGTTGGGTCCAAAATTTTCTTTAAATCTGAAAAATTTACATTTTGGGAAACTTTTTACAGAAAAAAAAATCATGTCTGTCTAGCAGGGAATTCGCCTTTAAATCTTATGTTTTCGTAACTAGTGTCAGAACCGCATAAAAAAATACAGTCATATTTTAGACCACACCAAAAAATTCAAACTTCACTACAAAGGGTTAATTCCTGTGCCAATGGTTATTTTACCTATGGGAAATCATAGGGAAGAGGTGTGATGATTTTGTTCTGTGAAAAGCACACAAGGTTGTTGACCAATCAGGGCCCAGTGTCTATTTTATTCTCTCCTATATATTCCTCCCGCATCCGCTAGATGTCACTCGGAACCTTATTTACACCAGTGTAACCTAAAGCGATAGCCCGCTTTTTCGCGGAATAATTGTAACTCCCTACATTTCTTCAGAATTGCCCATCAATGGAAAAAATGTGTTCAAAAACAATATCACTTCTGTGGTTCTTTATTTATCACACACAATTTAACCCCACCCCCTTTAACAAATTATTCATCAAAAAAGCACAATTTTCCACCACCAGTCATGTTCAGGCCCCATTTTCACTCAGTTTTAGGGGTCTGGTATTGCAAACTTGGATCAGCTATGGAAGACTGTTCAATATTCTTTCCATGAGAGAACTTCTGGTGATGTGAGGTCATTGAGTCCAGATCTGATCAGCTGAGCATCAAGCGCATGACTTTATCAGCACATTGAAGAATAAAATATGACATTTTCAGGTCTGCAAGGGTGATCCAAGATAACTGGATGTGGGTGTATATTGAATTAGTTGAATAAAGATATGCTCTCTTTGAATTGCTGAAGCATTTTCTTAAATGTGTCCAAGTTTTAGTGCTATTAACCTTCAAATGACCATACCCACCAGTGGAAATTACACACTTTTATGATATATATCTGTATATCACTGGCTATAAAATCCAAAATACTTGTCAAATTAGGTTCTTATAACAATTGATATATGTGTCGTTGACATGCCCATGTTATGGGTCATTTGCATTATCATGTGACTATTACCACCTTGAATTTTTTTGAAAATACCTTGAAAAGTTGTCATTTTTTATGAAAAATCTTACTATTTTTTTGGCTGATGTAAGTGAAAGAAGGCATCAGCAGCAAGAATAGCCACATCAAGCATGAGATATTCATTGGACTGAAAGACCAGGCTCTGTAAAATGCATTAAAATGCTTTAAAGTGACTCCCAGGAATCAAAAATGATAAAAAGCTATTTTTTGCCTTTAGGTTACACTGGTGTAAATGTTTTCCATAGGCCTCAGTGCTAACGTTTTAGCGTATAGTGTTGGCAATATAAATGTTGGGTCCAAAATTTTCTTTAAATCTGAAAAATTTACATTTTGGGAAACTTTTTACAGAAAAAAAAATCATGTCTGTCTAGCAGGGAATTCGCCTTTAAATCTTATGTTTTCGTAACTAGTGTCAGAACCGCATAAAAAAATACAGTCATATTTTAGACCACACCAAAAAATTCAAACTTCACTACAAAGGGTTAATTCCTGTGCCAATGGTTATTTTACCTATGGGAAATCATAGGGAAGAGGTGTGATGATTTTGTTCTGTGAAAAGCACACAAGGTTGTTGACCAATCAGGGCCCAGTGTCTATTTTATTCTCTCCTATATATTCCTCCCGCATCCGCTAGATGTCACTCGGAACCTTATTTACACCAGTGTAACCTAAAGCGATAGCCCGCTTTTTCGCGGAATAATTGTAACTCCCTACATTTCTTCAGAATTGCCCATCAATGGAAAAAATGTGTTCAAAAACAATATCACTTCTGTGGTTCTTTATTTATCACACACAATTTAACCCCACCCCCTTTAACAAATTATTCATCAAAAAAGCACAATTTTCCACCACCAGTCATGTTCAGGCCCCATTTTCACTCAGTTTTAGGGGTCTGGTATTGCAAACTTGGATCAGCTATGGAAGACTGTTCAATATTCTTTCCATGAGAGAACTTCTGGTGATGTGAGGTCATTGAGTCCAGATCTGATCAGCTGAGCATCAAGCGCATGACTTTATCAGCACATTGAAGAATAAAATATGACATTTTCAGGTCTGCAAGGGTGATCCAAGATAACTGGATGTGGGTGTATATTGAATTAGTTGAATAAAGATATGCTCTCTTTGAATTGCTGAAGCATTTTCTTAAATGTGTCCAAGTTTTAGTGCTATTAACCTTCAAATGACCATACCCACCAGTGGAAATTACACACTTTTATGATATATATCTGTATATCACTGGCTATAAAATCCAAAATACTTGTCAAATTAGGTTCTTATAACAATTGATATATGTGTCGTTGACATGCCCATGTTATGGGTCATTTGCATTATCATGTGACTATTACCACCTTGAATTTTTTTGAAAATACCTTGAAAAGTTGTCATTTTTTATGAAAAATCTTACTATTTTTTTGGCTGATGTAAGTGAAAGAAGGCATCAGCAGCAAGAATAGCCACATCAAGCATGAGATATTCATTGGACTGAAAGACCAGGCTCTGTAAAATGCATTAAAATGCTTTAAAGTGACTCCCAGGAATCAAAAATGATAAAAAGCTATTTTTTGCCTTTAAAGCGATAGCCCGCTTTTTCGCGGAATAATTGTAACTCCCTACATTTCTTCAGAATTGCCCATCAATGGAAAAAATGTGTTCAAAAACAATATCACTTCTGTGGTTCTTTATTTATCACACACAATTTAACCCCACCCCCTTTAACAAATTATTCATCAAAAAAGCACAATTTTCCACCACCAGTCATGTTCAGGCCCCATTTTCACTCAGTTTTAGGGGTCTGGTATTGCAAACTTGGATCAGCTATGGAAGACTGTTCAATATTCTTTCCATGAGAGAACTTCTGGTGATGTGAGGTCATTGAGTCCAGATCTGATCAGCTGAGCATCAAGCGCATGACTTTATCAGCACATTGAAGAATAAAATATGACATTTTCAGGTCTGCAAGGGTGATCCAAGATAACTGGATGTGGGTGTATATTGAATTAGTTGAATAAAGATATGCTCTCTTTGAATTGCTGAAGCATTTTCTTAAATGTGTCCAAGTTTTAGTGCTATTAACCTTCAAATGACCATACCCACCAGTGGAAATTACACACTTTTATGATATATATCTGTATATCACTGGCTATAAAATCCAAAATACTTGTCAAATTAGGTTCTTATAACAATTGATATATGTGTCGTTGACATGCCCATGTTATGGGTCATTTGCATTATCATGTGACTATTACCACCTTGAATTTTTTTGAAAATACCTTGAAAAGTTGTCATTTTTTATGAAAAATCTTACTATTTTTTTGGCTGATGTAAGTGAAAGAAGGCATCAGCAGCAAGAATAGCCACATCAAGCATGAGATATTCATTGGACTGAAAGACCAGGCTCTGTAAAATGCATTAAAATGCTTTAAAGTGACTCCCAGGAATCAAAAATGATAAAAAGCTATTTTTTGCCTTTAAAGCGATAGCCCGCTTTTTCGCGGAATAATTGTAACTCCCTACATTTCTTCAGAATTGCCCATCAATGGAAAAAATGTGTTCAAAAACAATATCACTTCTGTGGTTCTTTATTTATCACACACAATTTAACCCCACCCCCTTTAACAAATTATTCATCAAAAAAGCACAATTTTCCACCACCAGTCATGTTCAGGCCCCATTTTCACTCAGTTTTAGGGGTCTGGTATTGCAAACTTGGATCAGCTATGGAAGACTGTTCAATATTCTTTCCATGAGAGAACTTCTGGTGATGTGAGGTCATTGAGTCCAGATCTGATCAGCTGAGCATCAAGCGCATGACTTTATCAGCACATTGAAGAATAAAATATGACATTTTCAGGTCTGCAAGGGTGATCCAAGATAACTGGATGTGGGTGTATATTGAATTAGTTGAATAAAGATATGCTCTCTTTGAATTGCTGAAGCATTTTCTTAAATGTGTCCAAGTTTTAGTGCTATTAACCTTCAAATGACCATACCCACCAGTGGAAATTACACACTTTTATGATATATATCTGTATATCACTGGCTATAAAATCCAAAATACTTGTCAAATTAGGTTCTTATAACAATTGATATATGTGTCGTTGACATGCCCATGTTATGGGTCATTTGCATTATCATGTGACTATTACCACCTTGAATTTTTTTGAAAATACCTTGAAAAGTTGTCATTTTTTATGAAAATTCTTACTATTTTTTTGGCTGATGTAAGTGAAAGAAGGCATCAGCAGCAAGAATAGCCACATCAAGCATGAGATATTCATTGGACTGAAAGACCAGGCTCTGTAAAATGCATTAAAATGCTTTAAAGTGACTCCCAGGAATCAAAAATGATAAAAAGCTATTTTTTGCCTTTAGGTTACACTGGTGTAAATGTTTTCCATAGGCCTCAGTGCTAACGTTTTAGCGTATAGTGTTGGCAATATAAATGTTGGGTCCAAAATTTTCTTTAAATCTGAAAAATTTACATTTTGGGAAACTTTTTACACAAAAAAATCATGTCTGTCTAGCAGGGAATTCGCCTTTAAATCTTATGTTTTCGTAACTAGTGTCAGAACCGCATAAAAAAATACAGTCATATTTTAGACCACACCAAAAAATTCAAACTTCACTACAAAGGGTTAATTCCTGTGCCAATGGTTATTTTACCTATGGGAAATCATAGGGAAGAGGTGTGATGATTTTTTTCTGTGAAAAGCACACAAGGTTGTTGACCAATCAGGGCCCAGTGTCTATTTTATTCTCTCCTATATATTCCTCCCGCATCCGCTAGATGTCACTCGGAACCTTATTTACACCAGTGTAACCTAAAGCGATAGCCCGCTTTTTCGCGGAATAATTGTAACTCCCTACATTTCTTCAGAATTGCCCATCAATGGAAAAAATGTGTTCAAAAACAATATCACTTCTGTGGTTCTTTATTTATCACACACAATTTAACCCCACCCCCTTTAACAAATTATTCATCAAAAAAGCACAATTTTCCACCACCAGTCATGTTCAGGCCCCATTTTCACTCAGTTTTAGGGGTCTGGTATTGCAAACTTGGATCAGCTATGGAAGACTGTTCAATATTCTTTCCATGAGAGAACTTCTGGTGATGTGAGGTCATTGAGTCCAGATCTGATCAGCTCTCAGCATCAAGCGCATGACTTTATCAGCACATTGAAGAATAAAATATGACATTTTCAGGTCTGCAAGGGTGATCCAAGATAACTGGATGTGGGTGTATATTGAATTAGTTGAATAAAGATATGCTCTCTTTGAATTGCTGAAGCATTTTCTTAAATGTGTCCAAGTTTTAGTGCTATTAACCTTCAAATGACCATACCCACCAGTGGAAATTACACACTTTTATGATATATATCTGTATATCACTGGCTATAAAATCCAAAATACTTGTCAAATTAGGTTCTTATAACAATTGATATATGTGTCGTTGACATGCCCATGTTATGGGTCATTTGCATTATCATGTGACTATTACCACCTTGAATTTTTTTGAAAATACCTTGAAAAGTTGTCATTTTTTATGAAAAATCTTACTATTTTTTTGGCTGATGTAAGTGAAAGAAGGCATCAGCAGCAAGAATAGCCACATCAAGCATGAGATATTCATTGGACTGAAAGACCAGGCTCTGTAAAATGCATTAAAATGCTTTAAAGTGACTCCCAGGAATCAAAAATGATAAAAAGCTATTTTTTGCCTTTAAAGCGATAGCCCGCTTTTTCGCGGAATAATTGTAACTCCCTACATTTCTTCAGAATTGCCCATCAATGGAAAAAATGTGTTCAAAAACAATATCACTTCTGTGGTTCTTTATTTATCACACACAATTTAACCCCACCCCCTTTAACAAATTATTCATCAAAAAAGCACAATTTTCCACCACCAGTCATGTTCAGGCCCCATTTTCACTCAGTTTTAGGGGTCTGGTATTGCAAACTTGGATCAGCTATGGAAGACTGTTCAATATTCTTTCCATGAGAGAACTTCTGGTGATGTGAGGTCATTGAGTCCAGATCTGATCAGCTGAGCATCAAGCGCATGACTTTATCAGCACATTGAAGAATAAAATATGACATTTTCAGGTCTGCAAGGGTGATCCAAGATAACTGGATGTGGGTGTATATTGAATTAGTTGAATAAAGATATGCTCTCTTTGAATTGCTGAAGCATTTTCTTAAATGTGTCCAAGTTTTAGTGCTATTAACCTTCAAATGACCATACCCACCAGTGGAAATTACACACTTTTATGATATATATCTGTATATCACTGGCTATAAAATCCAAAATACTTGTCAAATTAGGTTCTTATAACAATTGATATATGTGTCGTTGACATGCCCATGTTATGGGTCATTTGCATTATCATGTGACTATTACCACCTTGAATTTTTTTGAAAATACCTTGAAAAGTTGTCATTTTTTATGAAAAATCTTACTATTTTTTTGGCTGATGTAAGTGAAAGAAGGCATCAGCAGCAAGAATAGCCACATCAAGCATGAGATATTCATTGGACTGAAAGACCAGGCTCTGTAAAATGCATTAAAATGCTTTAAAGTGACTCCCAGGAATCAAAAATGATAAAAAGCTATTTTTTGCCTTTAAAGCGATAGCCCGCTTTTTCGCGGAATAATTGTAACTCCCTACATTTCTTCAGAATTGCCCATCAATGGAAAAAATGTGTTCAAAAACAATATCACTTCTGTGGTTCTTTATTTATCACACACAATTTAACCCCACCCCCTTTAACAAATTATTCATCAAAAAAGCACAATTTTCCACCACCAGTCATGTTCAGGCCCCATTTTCACTCAGTTTTAGGGGTCTGGTATTGCAAACTTGGATCAGCTATGGAAGACTGTTCAATATTCTTTCCATGAGAGAACTTCTGGTGATGTGAGGTCATTGAGTCCAGATCTGATCAGCTGAGCATCAAGCGCATGACTTTATCAGCACATTGAAGAATAAAATATGACATTTTCAGGTCTGCAAGGGTGATCCAAGATAACTGGATGTGGGTGTATATTGAATTAGTTGAATAAAGATATGCTCTCTTTGAATTGCTGAAGCATTTTCTTAAATGTGTCCAAGTTTTAGTGCTATTAACCTTCAAATGACCATACCCACCAGTGGAAATTACACACTTTTATGATATATATCTGTATATCACTGGCTATAAAATCCAAAATACTTGTCAAATTAGGTTCTTATAACAATTGATATATGTGTCGTTGACATGCCCATGTTATGGGTCATTTGCATTATCATGTGACTATTACCACCTTGAATTTTTTTGAAAATACCTTGAAAAGTTGTCATTTTTTATGAAAAATCTTACTATTTTTTTGGCTGATGTAAGTGAAAGAAGGCATCAGCAGCAAGAATAGCCACATCAAGCATGAGATATTCATTGGACTGAAAGACCAGGCTCTGTAAAATGCATTAAAATGCTTTAAAGTGACTCCCAGGAATCAAAAATGATAAAAAGCTATTTTTTGCCTTTAAAGCGATAGCCCGCTTTTTCGCGGAATAATTGTAACTCCCTACATTTCTTCAGAATTGCCCATCAATGGAAAAAATGTGTTCAAAAACAATATCACTTCTGTGGTTCTTTATTTATCACACACAATTTAACCCCACCCCCTTTAACAAATTATTCATCAAAAAAGCACAATTTTCCACCACCAGTCATGTTCAGGCCCCATTTTCACTCAGTTTTAGGGGTCTGGTATTGCAAACTTGGATCAGCTATGGAAGACTGTTCAATATTCTTTCCATGAGAGAACTTCTGGTGATGTGAGGTCATTGAGTCCAGATCTGATCAGCTGAGCATCAAGCGCATGACTTTATCAGCACATTGAAGAATAAAATATGACATTTTCAGGTCTGCAAGGGTGATCCAAGATAACTGGATGTGGGTGTATATTGAATTAGTTGAATAAAGATATGCTCTCTTTGAATTGCTGAAGCATTTTCTTAAATGTGTCCAAGTTTTAGTGCTATTAACCTTCAAATGACCATACCCACCAGTGGAAATTACACACTTTTATGATATATATCTGTATATCACTGGCTATAAAATCCAAAATACTTGTCAAATTAGGTTCTTATAACAATTGATATATGTGTCGTTGACATGCCCATGTTATGGGTCATTTGCATTATCATGTGACTATTACCACCTTGAATTTTTTTGAAAATACCTTGAAAAGTTGTCATTTTTTATGAAAAATCTTACTATTTTTTTGGCTGATGTAAGTGAAAGAAGGCATCAGCAGCAAGAATAGCCACATCAAGCATGAGATATTCATTGGACTGAAAGACCAGGCTCTGTAAAATGCATTAAAATGCTTTAAAGTGACTCCCAGGAATCAAAAATGATAAAAAGCTATTTTTTGCCTTTAAAGCGATAGCCCGCTTTTTCGCGGAATAATTGTAACTCCCTACATTTCTTCAGAATTGCCCATCAATGGAAAAAATGTGTTCAAAAACAATATCACTTCTGTGGTTCTTTATTTATCACACACAATTTAACCCCACCCCCTTTAACAAATTATTCATCAAAAAAGCACAATTTTCCACCACCAGTCATGTTCAGGCCCCATTTTCACTCAGTTTTAGGGGTCTGGTATTGCAAACTTGGATCAGCTATGGAAGACTGTTCAATATTCTTTCCATGAGAGAACTTCTGGTGATGTGAGGTCATTGAGTCCAGATCTGATCAGCTGAGCATCAAGCGCATGACTTTATCAGCACATTGAAGAATAAAATATGACATTTTCAGGTCTGCAAGGGTGATCCAAGATAACTGGATGTGGGTGTATATTGAATTAGTTGAATAAAGATATGCTCTCTTTGAATTGCTGAAGCATTTTCTTAAATGTGTCCAAGTTTTAGTGCTATTAACCTTCAAATGACCATACCCACCAGTGGAAATTACACACTTTTATGATATATATCTGTATATCACTGGCTATAAAATCCAAAATACTTGTCAAATTAGGTTCTTATAACAATTGATATATGTGTCGTTGACATGCCCATGTTATGGGTCATTTGCATTATCATGTGACTATTACCACCTTGAATTTTTTTGAAAATACCTTGAAAAGTTGTCATTTTTTATGAAAAATCTTACTATTTTTTTGGCTGATGTAAGTGAAAGAAGGCATCAGCAGCAAGAATAGCCACATCAAGCATGAGATATTCATTGGACTGAAAGACCAGGCTCTGTAAAATGCATTAAAATGCTTTAAAGTGACTCCCAGGAATCAAAAATGATAAAAAGCTATTTTTTGCCTTTAGGTTACACTGGTGTAAATGTTTTCCATAGGCCTCAGTGCTAACGTTTTAGCGTATAGTGTTGGCAATATAAATGTTGGGTCCAAAATTTTCTTTAAATCTGAAAAATTTACATTTTGGGAAACTTTTTACACAAAAAAATCATGTCTGTCTAGCAGGGAATTCGCCTTTAAATCTTATGTTTTCGTAACTAGTGTCAGAACCGCATAAAAAAATACAGTCATATTTTAGACCACACCAAAAAATTCAAACTTCACTACAAAGGGTTAATTCCTGTGCCAATGGTTATTTTACCTATGGGAAATCATAGGGAAGAGGTGTGATGATTTTTTTCTGTGAAAAGCACACAAGGTTGTTGACCAATCAGGGCCCAGTGTCTATTTTATTCTCTCCTATATATTCCTCCCGCATCCGCTAGATGTCACTCGGAACCTTATTTACACCAGTGTAACCTAAAGCGATAGCCCGCTTTTTCGCGGAATAATTGTAACTCCCTACATTTCTTCAGAATTGCCCATCAATGGAAAAAATGTGTTCAAAAACAATATCACTTCTGTGGTTCTTTATTTATCACACACAATTTAACCCCACCCCCTTTAACAAATTATTCATCAAAAAAGCACAATTTTCCACCACCAGTCATGTTCAGGCCCCATTTTCACTCAGTTTTAGGGGTCTGGTATTGCAAACTTGGATCAGCTATGGAAGACTGTTCAATATTCTTTCCATGAGAGAACTTTTGGTGATGTGAGGTCATTGAGTCCAGATCTGATCAGCTGAGCATCAAGCGCATGACTTTATCAGCACATTGAAGAATAAAATATGACATTTTCAGGTCTGCAAGGGTGATCCAAGATAACTGGATGTGGGTGTATATTGAATTAGTTGAATAAAGATATGCTCTCTTTGAATTGCTGAAGCATTTTCTTAAATGTGTCCAAGTTTTAGTGCTATTAACCTTCAAATGACCATACCCACCAGTGGAAATTACACACTTTTATGATATATATCTGTATATCACTGGCTATAAAATCCAAAATACTTGTCAAATTAGGTTCTTATAACAATTGATATATGTGTCGTTGACATGCCCATGTTATGGGTCATTTGCATTATCATGTGACTATTACCACCTTGAATTTTTTTGAAAATACCTTGAAAAGTTGTCATTTTTTATGAAAAATCTTACTATTTTTTTGGCTGATGTAAGTGAAAGAAGGCATCAGCAGCAAGAATAGCCACATCAAGCATGAGATATTCATTGGACTGAAAGACCAGGCTCTGTAAAATGCATTAAAATGCTTTAAAGTGACTCCCAGGAATCAAAAATGATAAAAAGCTATTTTTTGCCTTTAAAGCGATAGCCCGCTTTTTCGCGGAATAATTGTAACTCCCTACATTTCTTCAGAATTGCCCATCAATGGAAAAAATGTGTTCAAAAACAATATCACTTCTGTGGTTCTTTATTTATCACACACAATTTAACCCCACCCCCTTTAACAAATTATTCATCAAAAAAGCACAATTTTCCACCACCAGTCATGTTCAGGCCCCATTTTCACTCAGTTTTAGGGGTCTGGTATTGCAAACTTGGATCAGCTATGGAAGACTGTTCAATATTCTTTCCATGAGAGAACTTCTGGTGATGTGAGGTCATTGAGTCCAGATCTGATCAGCTGAGCATCAAGCGCATGACTTTATCAGCACATTGAAGAATAAAATATGACATTTTCAGGTCTGCAAGGGTGATCCAAGATAACTGGATGTGGGTGTATATTGAATTAGTTGAATAAAGATATGCTCTCTTTGAATTGCTGAAGCATTTTCTTAAATGTGTCCAAGTTTTAGTGCTATTAACCTTCAAATGACCATACCCACCAGTGGAAATTACACACTTTTATGATATATATCTGTATATCACTGGCTATAAAATCCAAAATACTTGTCAAATTAGGTTCTTATAACAATTGATATATGTGTCGTTGACATGCCCATGTTATGGGTCATTTGCATTATCATGTGACTATTACCACCTTGAATTTTTTTGAAAATACCTTGAAAAGTTGTCATTTTTTATGAAAAATCTTACTATTTTTTTGGCTGATGTAAGTGAAAGAAGGCATCAGCAGCAAGAATAGCCACATCAAGCATGAGATATTCATTGGACTGAAAGACCAGGCTCTGTAAAATGCATTAAAATGCTTTAAAGTGACTCCCAGGAATCAAAAATGATAAAAAGCTATTTTTTGCCTTTAAAGCGATAGCCCGCTTTTTCGCGGAATAATTGTAACTCCCTACATTTCTTCAGAATTGCCCATCAATGGAAAAAATGTGTTCAAAAACAATATCACTTCTGTGGTTCTTTATTTATCACACACAATTTAACCCCACCCCCTTTAACAAATTATTCATCAAAAAAGCACAATTTTCCACCACCAGTCATGTTCAGGCCCCATTTTCACTCAGTTTTAGGGGTCTGGTATTGCAAACTTGGATCAGCTATGGAAGACTGTTCAATATTCTTTCCACGAGAGAACTTCTGGTGATGTGAGGTCATTGAGTCCAGATCTGATCAGCTGAGCATCAAGCGCATGACTTTATCAGCACATTGAAGAATAAAATATGACATTTTCAGGTCTGCAAGGGTGATCCAAGATAACTGGATGTGGGTGTATATTGAATTAGTTGAATAAAGATATGCTCTCTTTGAATTGCTGAAGCATTTTCTTAAATGTGTCCAAGTTTTAGTGCTATTAACCTTCAAATGACCATACCCACCAGTGGAAATTACACACTTTTATGATATATATCTGTATATCACTGGCTATAAAATCCAAAATACTTGTCAAATTAGGTTCTTATAACAATTGATATATGTGTCGTTGACATGCCCATGTTATGGGTCATTTGCATTATCATGTGACTATTACCACCTTGAATTTTTTTGAAAATACCTTGAAAAGTTGTCATTTTTTATGAAAAATCTTACTATTTTTTTGGCTGATGTAAGTGAAAGAAGGCATCAGCAGCAAGAATAGCCACATCAAGCATGAGATATTCATTGGACTGAAAGACCAGGCTCTGTAAAATGCATTAAAATGCTTTAAAGTGACTCCCAGGAATCAAAAATGATAAAAAGCTATTTTTTGCCTTTAGGTTACACTGGTGTAAATGTTTTCCATAGGCCTCAGTGCTAACGTTTTAGCGTATAGTGTTGGCAATATAAATGTTGGGTCCAAAATTTTCTTTAAATCTGAAAAATTTACATTTTGGGAAACTTTTTACACAAAAAAATCATGTCTGTCTAGCAGGGAATTCGCCTTTAAATCTTATGTTTTCGTAACTAGTGTCAGAACCGCATAAAAAAATACAGTCATATTTTAGACCACACCAAAAAATTCAAACTTCACTACAAAGGGTTAATTCCTGTGCCAATGGTTATTTTACCTATGGGAAATCATAGGGAAGAGGTGTGATGATTTTTTTCTGTGAAAAGCACACAAGGTTGTTGACCAATCAGGGCCCAGTGTCTATTTTATTCTCTCCTATATATTCCTCCCGCATCCGCTAGATGTCACTCGGAACCTTATTTACACCAGTGTAACCTAAAGCGATAGCCCGCTTTTTCGCGGAATAATTGTAACTCCCTACATTTCTTCAGAATTGCCCATCAATGGAAAAAATGTGTTCAAAAACAATATCACTTCTGTGGTTCTTTATTTATCACACACAATTTAACCCCACCCCCTTTAACAAATTATTCATCAAAAAAGCACAATTTTCCACCACCAGTCATGTTCAGGCCCCATTTTCACTCAGTTTTAGGGGTCTGGTATTGCAAACTTGGATCAGCTATGGAAGACTGTTCAATATTCTTTCCATGAGAGAACTTCTGGTGATGTGAGGTCATTGAGTCCAGATCTGATCAGCTGAGCATCAAGCGCATGACTTTATCAGCACATTGAAGAATAAAATATGACATTTTCAGGTCTGCAAGGGTGATCCAAGATAACTGGATGTGGGTGTATATTGAATTAGTTGAATAAAGATATGCTCTCTTTGAATTGCTGAAGCATTTTCTTAAATGTGTCCAAGTTTTAGTGCTATTAACCTTCAAATGACCATACCCACCAGTGGAAATTACACACTTTTATGATATATATCTGTATATCACTGGCTATAAAATCCAAAATACTTGTCAAATTAGGTTCTTATAACAATTGATATATGTGTCGTTGACATGCCATGTTATGGGTCATTTGCATTATCATGTGACTATTACCACCTTGAATTTTTTTGAAAATACCTTGAAAAGTTGTCATTTTTTATGAAAAATCTTACTATTTTTTTGGCTGATGTAAGTGAAAGAAGGCATCAGCAGCAAGAATAGCCACATCAAGCATGAGATATTCATTGGACTGAAAGACCAGGCTCTGTAAAATGCATTAAAATGCTTTAAAGTGACTCCCAGGAATCAAAAATGATAAAAAGCTATTTTTTGCCTTTAAAGCGATAGCCCGCTTTTTCGCGGAATAATTGTAACTCCCTACATTTCTTCAGAATTGCCTATCAATGGAAAAAATGTGTTCAAAAACAATATCACTTCTGTGGTTCTTTATTTATCACACACAATTTAACCCCACCCCCTTTAACAAATTATTCATCAAAAAAGCACAATTTTCCACCACCAGTCATGTTCAGGCCCCATTTTCACTCAGTTTTAGGGGTCTGGTATTGCAAACTTGGATCAGCTATGGAAGACTGTTCAATATTCTTTCCATGAGAGAACTTCTGGTGATGTGAGGTCATTGAGTCCAGATCTGATCAGCTGAGCATCAAGCGCATGACTTTATCAGCACATTGAAGAATAAAATATGACATTTTCAGGTCTGCAAGGGTGATCCAAGATAACTGGATGTGGGTGTATATTGAATTAGTTGAATAAAGATATGCTCTCTTTGAATTGCTGAAGCATTTTCTTAAATGTGTCCAAGTTTTAGTGCTATTAACCTTCAAATGACCATACCCACCAGTGGAAATTACACACTTTTATGATATATATCTGTATATCACTGGCTATATAATCCAAAATACTTGTCAAATTAGGTTCTTATAACAATTGATATATGTGTCGTTGACATGCCATGTTATGGGTCATTTGCATTATCATGTGACTATTACCACCTTGAATTTTTTTGAAAATACCTTGAAAAGTTGTCATTTTTTATGAAAAATCTTACTATTTTTTTGGCTGATGTAAGTGAAAGAAGGCATCAGCAGCAAGAATAGCCACATCAAGCATGAGATATTCATTGGACTGAAAGACCAGGCTCTGTAAAATGCATTAAAATGCTTTAAAGTGACTCCCAGGAATCAAAAATGATATAAAGCTATTTTTTGCCTTTAGGTTACACTGGTGTAAATGTTTTCCATAGGCCTCAGTGCTAACGTTTTAGCGTATAGTGTTGGCAATATAAATGTTGGGTCCAAAATTTTCTTTAAATCTGAAAAATTTACATTTTGGGAAACTTTTTACACAAAAAAATCATGTCTGTCTAGCAGGGAATTCGCCTTTAAATCTTATGTTTTCGTAACTAGTGTCAGAACTGCATAAAAAAATACAGTCATATTTTAGACCACACCAAAAAATTCAAACTTCACTACAAAGGGTTAATTCCTGTGCCAATGGTTATTTTACCTATGGGAAATCATAGGGAAGAGGTGTGATGATTTTTTTCTGTGAAAAGCACACAAGGTTGTTGACCAATCAGGGCCCAGTGTCTATTTTATTCTCTCCTATATATTCCTCCCGCATCCGCTAGATGTCACTCGGAACCTTATTTACACCAGTGTAACCTAAAGCGATAGCCCGCTTTTTCGCGGAATAATTGTAACTCCCTACATTTCTTCAGAATTGCCCATCAATGGAAAAAATGTGTTCAAAAACAATATCACTTCTGTGGTTCTTTATTTATCACACACAATTTAACCCCACCCCCTTTAACAAATTATTCATCAAAAAAGCACAATTTTCCACCACCAGTCATGTTCAGGCCCCATTTTCACTCAGTTTTAGGGGTCTGGTATTGCAAACTTGGATCAGCTATGGAAGACTGTTCAATATTCTTTCCATGAGAGAACTTCTGGTGATGTGAGGTCATTGAGTCCAGATCTGATCAGCTGAGCATCAAGCGCATGACTTTATCAGCACATTGAAGAATAAAATATGACATTTTCAGGTCTGCAAGGGTGATCCAAGATAACTGGATGTGGGTGTATATTGAATTAGTTGAATAAAGATATGCTCTCTTTGAATTTCTGAAGCATTTTCTTAAATGTGTCCAAGTTTTAGTGCTATTAACCTTCAAATGACCATACCCACCAGTGGAAATTACACACTTTTATGATATATATCTGTATATCACTGGCTATAAAATCCAAAATACTTGTCAAATTAGGTTCTTATAACAATTGATATATGTGTCGTTGACATGCCATGTTATGGGTCATTTGCATTATCATGTGACTATTACCACCTTGAATTTTTTTGAAAATACCTTGAAAAGTTGTCATTTTTTATGAAAAATCTTACTATTTTTTTGGCTGATGTAAGTGAAAGAAGGCATCAGCAGCAAGAATAGCCACATCAAGCATGAGATATTCATTGGACTGAAAGACCAGGCTCTGTAAAATGCATTAAAATGCTTTAAAGTGAGTCCCAGGAATCAAAAATGATAAAAAGCTATTTTTTGCCTTTAAAGCGATAGCCCGCTTTTTCGCGGAATAATTGTAACTCCCTACATTTCTTCAGAATTGCCCATCAATAGAAAAAATGTGTTCAAAAACAATATCACTTCTGTGGTTCTTTATTTATCACACACAATTTAACCCCACCCCCTTTAACAAATTATTCATCAAAAAAGCACAATTTTCCACCACCAGTCATGTTCAGGCCCCATTTTCACTCAGTTTTAGGGGTCTGGTATTGCAAACTTGGATCAGCTATGGAAGACTGTTCAATATTCTTTCCATGAGAGAACTTCTGGTGATGTGAGGTCATTGAGTCCAGATCTGATCAGCTGAGCATCAAGCGCATGACTTTATCAGCACATTGAAGAATAAAATATGACATTTTCAGGTCTGCAAGGGTGATCCAAGATAACTGGATGTGGGTGTATATTGAATTAGTTGAATAAAGATATGCTCTCTTTGAATTGCTGAAGCATTTTCTTAAATGTGTCCAAGTTTTAGTGCTATTAACCTTCAAATGACCATACCCACCAGTGGAAATTACACACTTTTATGATATATATCTGTATATCACTGGCTATAAAATCCAAAATACTTGTCAAATTAGGTTCTTATAACAATTGATATATGTGTCGTTGACATGCCATGTTATGGGTCATTTGCATTATCATGTGACTATTACCACCTTGAATTTTTTTGAAAATACCTTGAAAAGTTGTCATTTTTTATGAAAAATCTTACTATTTTTTTGGCTGATGTAAGTGAAAGAAGGCATCAGCAGCAAGAATAGCCACATCAAGCATGAGATATTCATTGGACTGAAAGACCAGGCTCTGTAAAATGCATTAAAATGCTTTAAAGTGACTCCCAGGAATCAAAAATGATAAAAAGCTATTTTTTGCCTTTAAAGCGATAGCCCGCTTTTTCGCGGAATAATTGTAACTCCCTACATTTCTTCAGAATTGCCCATCAATGGAAAAAATGTGTTCAAAAACAATATCACTTCTGTGGTTCTTTATTTATCACACACAATTTAACCCCACCCCCTTTAACAAATTATTCATCAAAAAAGCACAATTTTCCACCACCAGTCATGTTCAGGCCCCATTTTCACTCAGTTTTAGGGGTCTGGTATTGCAAACTTGGATCAGCTATGGAAGACTGTTCAATATTCTTTCCATGAGAGAACTTCTGGTGATGTGAGGTCATTGAGTCCAGATCTGATCAGCTGAGCATCAAGCGCATGACTTTATCAGCACATTGAAGAATAAAATATGACATTTTCAGGTCTGCAAGGGTGATCCAAGATAACTGGATGTGGGTGTATATTGAATTAGTTGAATAAAGATATGCTCTCTTTGAATTGCTGAAGCATTTTCTTAAATGTGTCCAAGTTTTAGTGCTATTAACCTTCAAATGACCATACCCACCAGTGGAAATTACACACTTTTATGATATATATCTGTATATCACTGGCTATAAAATCCAAAATACTTGTCAAATTAGGTTCTTATAACAATTGATATATGTGTCGTTGACATGCCATGTTATGGGTCATTTGCATTATCATGTGACTATTACCACCTTGAATTTTTTTGAAAATACCTTGAAAAGTTGTCATTTTTTATGAAAAATCTTACTATTTTTTTGGCTGATGTAAGTGAAAGAAGGCATCAGCAGCAAGAATAGCCACATCAAGCATGAGATATTCATTGGACTGAAAGACCAGGCTCTGTAAAATGCATTAAAATGCTTTAAAGTGACTCCCAGGAATCAAAAATGATAAAAAGCTATTTTTTGCCTTTAGGTTACACTGGTGTAAATGTTTTCCATAGGCCTCAGTGCTAACGTTTTAGCGTATAGTGTTGGCAATATAAATGTTGGGTCCAAAATTTTCTTTAAATCTGAAAAATTTACATTTTGGGAAACTTTTTACACAAAAAAATCATGTCTGTCTAGCAGGGAATTCGCCTTTAAATCTTATGTTTTCGTAACTAGTGTCAGAACCGCATAAAAAAATACAGTCATATTTTAGACCACACCAAAAAATTCAAACTTCACTACAAAGGGTTAATTCCTGTGCCAATGGTTATTTTACCTATGGGAAATCATAGGGAAGAGGTGTGATGATTTTTTTCTGTGAAAAGCACACAAGGTTGTTGACCAATCAGGGCCCAGTGTCTATTTTATTCTCTCCTATATATTCCTCCCGCATCCGCTAGATGTCACTCGGAACCTTATTTACACCAGTGTAACCTAAAGCGATAGCCCGCTTTTTCGCGGAATAATTGTAACTCCCTACATTTCTTCAGAATTGCCCATCAATGGAAAAAATGTGTTCAAAAACAATATCACTTCTGTGGTTCTTTATTTATCACACACAATTTAACCCCACCCCCTTTAACAAATTATTCATCAAAAAAGCACAATTTTCCACCACCAGTCATGTTCAGGCCCCATTTTCACTCAGTTTTAGGGGTCTGGTATTGCAAACTTGGATCAGCTATGGAAGACTGTTCAATATTCTTTCCATGAGAGAACTTCTGGTGATGTGAGGTCATTGAGTCCAGATCTGATCAGCTGAGCATCAAGCGCATGACTTTATCAGCACATTGAAGAATAAAATATGACATTTTCAGGTCTGCAAGGGTGATCCAAGATAACTGGATGTGGGTGTATATTGAATTAGTTGAATAAAGATATGCTCTCTTTGAATTGCTGAAGCATTTTCTTAAATGTGTCCAAGTTTTAGTGCTATTAACCTTCAAATGACCATACCCACCAGTGGAAATTACACACTTTTATGATATATATCTGTATATCACTGGCTATAAAATCCAAAATACTTGTCAAATTAGGTTCTTATAACAATTGATATATGTGTCGTTGACATGCCATGTTATGGGTCATTTGCATTATCATGTGACTATTACCACCTTGAATTTTTTTGAAAATACCTTGAAAAGTTGTCATTTTTTATGAAAAATCTTACTATTTTTTTGGCTGATGTAAGTGAAAGAAGGCATCAGCAGCAAGAATAGCCACATCAAGCATGAGATATTCATTGGACTGAAAGACCAGGCTCTGTAAAATGCATTAAAATGCTTTAAAGTGAGTCCCAGGAATCAAAAATGATAAAAAGCTATTTTTTGCCTTTAAAGCGATAGCCCGCTTTTTCGCAGAATAATTGTAACTCCCTACATTTCTTCAGAATTGCCCATCAATGGAAAAAATGTGTTCAAAAACAATATCACTTCTGTGGTTCTTTATTTATCACACATAATTTAACCCCACCCCCTTTAACAAATTATTCATCAAAAAAGCACAATTTTCCACCACCAGTCATGTTCAGGCCCCATTTTCACTCAGTTTTAGGGGTCTGGTATTGCAAACTTGGATCAGCTATGGAAGACTGTTCAATATTCTTTCCATGAGAGAACTTCTGGTGATGTGAGGTCATTGAGTCCAGATCTGATCAGCTGAGCATCAAGCGCATGACTTTATCAGCACATTGAAGAATAAAATATGACATTTTCAGGTCTGCAAGGGTGATCCAAGATAACTGGATGTGGGTGTATATTGAATTAGTTGAATAAAGATATGCTCTCTTTGAATTGCTGAAGCATTTTCTTAAATGTGTCCAAGTTTTAGTGCTATTAACCTTCAAATGACCATACCCACCAGTGGAAATTACACACTTTTATGATATATATCTGTATATCACTGGCTATAAAATCCAAAATACTTGTCAAATTAGGTTCTTATAACAATTGATATATGTGTCGTTGACATGCCATGTTATGGGTCATTCGCATTATCATGTGACTATTACCATCTTGAATTTTTTTGAAAATACCTTGAAAAGTTGTCATTTTTTATGAAAAATCTTACTATTTTTTTGGCTGATGTAAGTGAAAGAAGGCATCAGCAGCAAGAATAGCCACATCAAGCATGAGATATTCATTGGACTGAAAGACCAGGCTCTGTAAAATGCATTAAAATGCTTTAAAGTGACTCCCAGGAATCAAAAATGATAAAAAGCTATTTTTTGCCTTTAAAGCGATAGCCCGCTTTTTCGCGGAATAATTGTAACTCCCTACATTTCTTCAGAATTGCCCATCAATGGAAAAAATGTGTTCAAAAACAATATCACTTCTGTGGTTCTTTATTTATCACACACAATTTAACCCCACCCCCTTTAACAAATTATTCATCAAAAAAGCACAATTTTCCACCACCAGTCATGTTCAGGCCCCATTTTCACTCAGTTTTAGGGGTCTGGTATTGCAAACTTGGATCAGCTATGGAAGACTGTTCAATATTCTTTCCATGAGAGAACTTCTGGTGATGTGAGGTCATTGAGTCCAGATCTGATCAGCTGAGCATCAAGCGCATGACTTTATCAGCACATTGAAGAATAAAATATGACATTTTCAGGTCTGCAAGGGTGATCCAAGATAACTGGATGTGGGTGTATATTGAATTAGTTGAATAAAGATATGCTCTCTTTGAATTGCTGAAGCATTTTCTTAAATGTGTCCAAGTTTTAGTGCTATTAACCTTCAAATGACCATACCCACCAGTGGAAATTACACACTTTTATGATATATATCTGTATATCACTGGCTATAAAATCCAAAATACTTGTCAAATTAGGTTCTTATAACAATTGATATATGTGTCGTTGACATGCCCATGTTATGGGTCATTTGCATTATCATGTGACTATTACCACCTTGAATTTTTTTGAAAATACCTTGAAAAGTTGTCATTTTTTATGAAAAATCTTACTATTTTTTTGGCTGATGTAAGTGAAAGAAGGCATCAGCAGCAAGAATAGCCACATCAAGCATGAGATATTCATTGGACTGAAAGACCAGGCTCTGTAAAATGCATTAAAATGCTTTAAAGTGACTCCCAGGAATCAAAAATGATAAAAAGCTATTTTTTGCCTTTAGGTTACACTGGTGTAAATGTTTTCCATAGGCCTCAGTGCTAACGTTTTAGCGTATAGTGTTGGCAATATAAATGTTGGGTCCAAAATTTTCTTTAAATCTGAAAAATTTACATTTTGGGAAACTTTTTACACAAAAAAATCATGTCTGTCTAGCAGGGAATTCGCCTTTAAATCTTATGTTTTCGTAACTAGTGTCAGAACCGCATAAAAAAATACAGTCATATTTTAGACCACACCAAAAAATTCAAACTTCACTACAAAGGGTTAATTCCTGTGCCAATGGTTATTTTACCTATGGGAAATCATAGGGAAGAGGTGTGATGATTTTTTTCTGTGAAAAGCACACAAGGTTGTTGACCAATCAGGGCCCAGTGTCTATTTTATTCTCTCCTATATATTCCTCCCGCATCCGCTAGATGTCACTCGGAACCTTATTTACACCAGTGTAACCTAAAGCGATAGCCCGCTTTTTGGGGAATAATTGTAACTCCCTACATTTCTTCAGAATTGCCCATCAATGGAAAAAATGTGTTCAAAAACAATATCACTTCTGTGGTTCTTTATTTATCACACACAATTTAACCCCACCCCCTTTAACAAATTATTCATCAAAAAAGCACAATTTTCCACCACCAGTCATGTTCAGGCCCCATTTTCACTCAGTTTTAGGGGTCTGGTATTGCAAACTTGGATCAGCTATGGAAGACTGTTCAATATTCTTTCCATGAGAGAACTTCTGGTGATGTGAGGTCATTGAGTCCAGATCTGATCAGCTGAGCATCAAGCGCATGACTTTATCAGCACATTGAAGAATAAAATATGACATTTTCAGGTCTGCAAGGGTGATCCAAGATAACTGGATGTGGGTGTATATTGAATTAGTTGAATAAAGATATGCTCTCTTTGAATTGCTGAAGCATTTTCTTAAATGTGTCCAAGTTTTAGTGCTATTAACCTTCAAATGACCATACCCACCAGTGGAAATTACACACTTTTATGATATATATCTGTATATCACTGGCTATAAAATCCAAAATACTTGTCAAATTAGGTTCTTATAACAATTGATATATGTGTCGTTGACATGCCATGTTATGGGTCATTTGCATTATCATGTGACTATTACCACCTTGAATTTTTTTGAAAATACCTTGAAAAGTTGTCATTTTTTATGAAAAATCTTACTATTTTTTTGGCTGATGTAAGTGAAAGAAGGCATCAGCAGCAAGAATAGCCACATCAAGCATGAGATATTCATTGGACTGAAAGACCAGGCTCTGTAAAATGCATTAAAATGCTTTAAAGTGAGTCCCAGGAATCAAAAATGATAAAAAGCTATTTTTTGCCTTTAAAGCGATAGCCCGCTTTTTCGCGGAATAATTGTAACTCCCTACATTTCTTCAGAATTGCCCATCAATGGAAAAAATGTGTTCAAAAACAATATCACTTCTGTGGTTCTTTATTTATCACACACAATTTAACCCCACCCCCTTTAACAAATTATTCATCAAAAAAGCACAATTTTCCACCACCAGTCATGTTCAGGCCCCATTTTCACTCAGTTTTAGGGGTCTGGTATTGCAAACTTGGATCAGCTATGGAAGACTGTTCAATATTCTTTCCATGAGAGAACTTCTGGTGATGTGAGGTCATTGAGTCCAGATCTGATCAGCTGAGCATCAAGCGCATGACTTTATCAGCACATTGAAGAATAAAATATGACATTTTCAGGTCTGCAAGGGTGATCCAAGATAACTGGATGTGGGTGTATATTGAATTAGTTGAATAAAGATATGCTCTCTTTGAATTGCTGAAGCATTTTCTTAAATGTGTCCAAGTTTTAGTGCTATTAACCTTCAAATGACCATACCCACCAGTGGAAATTACACACTTTTATGATATATATCTGAATATCACTGGCTATAAAATCCAAAATACTTGTCAAATTAGGTTCTTATAACAATTGATATATGTGTCGTTGACATGCCATGTTATGGGTCATTTGCATTATCATGTGACTATTACCACCTTGAATTTTTTTGAAAATACCTTGAAAAGTTGTCATTTTTTATGAAAAATCTTACTATTTTTTTGGCTGATGTAAGTGAAAGAAGGCATCAGCAGCAAGAATAGCCACATCAAGCATGAGATATTCATTGGACTGAAAGACCAGGCTCTGTAAAATGCATTAAAATGCTTTAAAGTGACTCCCAGGAATCAAAAATGATAAAAAGCTATTTTTTGCCTTTAAAGCGATAGCCCGCTTTTTCGCGGAATAATTGTAACTCCCTACATTTCTTCAGAATTGCCCATCAATGGAAAAAATGTGTTCAAAAACAATATCACTTCTGTGGTTCTTTATTTATCACACACAATTTAACCCCACCCCCTTTAACAAATTATTCATCAAAAAAGCACAATTTTCCACCACCAGTCATGTTCAGGCCCCATTTTCACTCAGTTTTAGGGGTCTGGTATTGCAAACTTGGATCAGCTATGGAAGACTGTTCAATATTCTTTCCATGAGAGAACTTCTGGTGATGTGAGGTCATTGAGTCCAGATCTGATCAGCTGAGCATCAAGCGCATGACTTTATCAGCACATTGAAGAATAAAATATGACATTTTCAGGTCTGCAAGGGTGATCCAAGATAACTGGATGTGGGTGTATATTGAATTAGTTGAATAAAGATATGCTCTCTTTGAATTGCTGAAGCATTTTCTTAAATGTGTCCAAGTTTTAGTGCTATTAACCTTCAAATGACCATACCCACCAGTGGAAATTACACACTTTTATGATATATATCTGTATATCACTGGCTATAAAATCCAAAATACTTGTCAAATTAGGTTCTTATAACAATTGATATATGTGTCGTTGACATGCCATGTTATGGGTCATTTGCATTATCATGTGACTATTACCACCTTGAATTTTTTTGAAAATACCTTGAAAAGTTGTCATTTTTTATGAAAAATCTTACTATTTTTTTGGCTGATGTAAGTGAAAGAAGGCATCAGCAGCAAGAATAGCCACATCAAGCATGAGATATTCATTGGACTGAAAGACCAGGCTCTGTAAAATGCATTAAAATGCTTTAAAGTGACTCCCAGGAATCAAAAATGATAAAAAGCTATTTTTTGCCTTTAGGTTACACTGGTGTAAATGTTTTCCATAGGCCTCAGTGCTAACGTTTTAGCGTATAGTGTTGGCAATATAAATGTTGGGTCCAAAATTTTCTTTAAATCTGAAAAATTTACATTTTGGGAAACTTTTTACACAAAAAAATCATGTCTGTCTAGCAGGGAATTCGCCTTTAAATCTTATGTTTTCGTAACTAGTGTCAGAACCGCATAAAAAAATACAGTCATATTTTAGACCACACCAAAAAATTCAAACTTCACTACAAAGGGTTAATTCCTGTGCCAATGGTTATTTTACCTATGGGAAATCATAGGGAAGAGGTGTGATGATTTTTTTCTGTGAAAAGCACACAAGGTTGTTGACCAATCAGGGCCCAGTGTCTATTTTATTCTCTCCTATATATTCCTCCCGCATCCGCTAGATGTCACTCGGAACCTTATTTACACCAGTGTAACCTAAAGCGATAGCCCGCTTTTTCGCGGAATAATTGTAACTCCCTACATTTCTTCAGAATTGCCCATCAATGGAAAAAATGTGTTCAAAAACAATATCACTTCTGTGGTTCTTTATTTATCACACACAATTTAACCCCACCCCCTTTAACAAATTATTCATCAAAAAAGCACAATTTTCCACCACCAGTCATGTTCAGGCCCCATTTTCACTCAGTTTTAGGGGTCTGGTATTGCAAACTTGGATCAGCTATGGAAGACTGTTCAATATTCTTTCCATGAGAGAACTTCTGGTGATGTGAGGTCATTGAGTCCAGATCTGATCAGCTGAGCATCAATCGCATGACTTTATCAGCACATTGAAGAATAAAATATGACATTTTCAGGTCTGCAAGGGTGATCCAAGATAACTGGATGTGGGTGTATATTGAATTAGTTGAATAAAGATATGCTCTCTTTGAATTGCTGAAGCATTTTCTTAAATGTGTCCAAGTTTTAGTGCTATTAACCTTCAAATGACCATACCCACCAGTGGAAATTACACACTTTTATGATATATATCTGTATATCACTGGCTATAAAATCCAAAATACTTGTCAAATTAGGTTCTTATAACAATTGATATATGTGTCGTTGACATGCCATGTTATGGGTCATTTGCATTATCATGTGACTATTACCACCTTGAATTTTTTTGAAAATACCTTGAAAAGTTGTCATTTTTTATGAAAAATCTTACTATTTTTTTGGCTGATGTAAGTGAAAGAAGGCATCAGCAGCAAGAATAGCCACATCAAGCATGAGATATTCATTGGACTGAAAGACCAGGCTCTGTAAAATGCATTAAAATGCTTTAAAGTGAGTCCCAGGAATCAAAAATGATAAAAAGCTATTTTTTGCCTTTAAAGCGATAGCCCGCTTTTTCGCAGAATAATTGTAACTCCCTACATTTCTTCAGAATTGCCCATCAATGGAAAAAATGTGTTCAAAAACAATATCACTTCTGTGGTTCTTTATTTATCACACATAATTTAACCCCACCCCCTTTAACAAATTATTCATCAAAAAAGCACAATTTTCCACCACCAGTCATGTTCAGGCCCCATTTTCACTCAGTTTTAGGGGTCTGGTATTGCAAACTTGGATCAGCTATGGAAGACTGTTCAATATTCTTTCCATGAGAGAACTTCTGGTGATGTGAGGTCATTGAGTCCAGATCTGATCAGCTGAGCATCAAGCGCATGACTTTATCAGCACATTGAAGAATAAAATATGACATTTTCAGGTCTGCAAGGGTGATCCAAGATAACTGGATGTGGGTGTATATTGAATTAGTTGAATAAAGATATGCTCTCTTTGAATTGCTGAAGCATTTTCTTAAATGTGTCCAAGTTTTAGTGCTATTAACCTTCAAATGACCATACCCACCAGTGGAAATTACACACTTTTATGATATATATCTGTATATCACTGGCTATAAAATCCAAAATACTTGTCAAATTAGGTTCTTATAACAATTGATATATGTGTCGTTGACATGCCATGTTATGGGTCATTCGCATTATCATGTGACTATTACCATCTTGAATTTTTTTGAAAATACCTTGAAAAGTTGTCATTTTTTATGAAAAATCTTACTATTTTTTTGGCTGATGTAAGTGAAAGAAGGCATCAGCAGCAAGAATAGCCACATCAAGCATGAGATATTCATTGGACTGAAAGACCAGGCTCTGTAAAATGCATTAAAATGCTTTAAAGTGACTCCCAGGAATCAAAAATGATAAAAAGCTATTTTTTGCCTTTAAAGCGATAGCCCGCTTTTTCGCGGAATAATTGTAACTCCCTACATTTCTTCAGAATTGCCCATCAATGGAAAAAATGTGTTCAAAAACAATATCACTTCTGTGGTTCTTTATTTATCACACACAATTTAACCCCACCCCCTTTAACAAATTATTCATCAAAAAAGCACAATTTTCCACCACCAGTCATGTTCAGGCCCCATTTTCACTCAGTTTTAGGGGTCTGGTATTGCAAACTTGGATCAGCTATGGAAGACTGTTCAATATTCTTTCCATGAGAGAAGTTCTGGTGATGTGAGGTCATTGAGTCCAGATCTGATCAGCTGAGCATCAAGCGCATGACTTTATCAGCACATTGAAGAATAAAATATGACATTTTCAGGTCTGCAAGGGTGATCCAAGATAACTGGATGTGGGTGTATATTGAATTAGTTGAATAAAGATATGCTCTCTTTGAATTGCTGAAGCATTTTCTTAAATGTGTCCAAGTTTTAGTGCTATTAACCTTCAAATGACCATACCCACCAGTGGAAATTACACACTTTTATGATATATATCTGTATATCACTGGCTATAAAATCCAAAATACTTGTCAAATTAGGTTCTTATAACAATTGATATATGTGTCGTTGACATGCCCATGTTATGGGTCATTTGCATTATCATGTGACTATTACCACCTTGAATTTTTTTGAAAATACCTTGAAAAGTTGTCATTTTTTATGAAAAATCTTACTATTTTTTTGGCTGATGTAAGTGAAAGAAGGCATCAGCAGCAAGAATAGCCACATCAAGCATGAGATATTCATTGGACTGAAAGACCAGGCTCTGTAAAATGCATTAAAATGCTTTAAAGTGACTCCCAGGAATCAAAAATGATAAAAAGCTATTTTTTGCCTTTAAAGCGATAGCCCGCTTTTTCGCGGAATAATTGTAACTCCCTACATTTCTTCAGAATTGCCCATCAATGGAAAAAATGTGTTCAAAAACAATATCACTTCTGTGGTTCTTTATTTATCACACACAATTTAACCCCACCCCCTTTAACAAATTATTCATCAAAAAAGCACAATTTTCCACCACCAGTCATGTTCAGGCCCCATTTTCACTCAGTTTTAGGGGTCTGGTATTGCAAACTTGGATCAGCTATGGAAGACTGTTCAATATTCTTTCCATGAGAGAAGTTCTGGTGATGTGAGGTCATTGAGTCCAGATCTGATCAGCTGAGCATCAAGCGCATGACTTTATCAGCACATTGAAGAATAAAATATGACATTTTCAGGTCTGCAAGGGTGATCCAAGATAACTGGATGTGGGTGTATATTGAATTAGTTGAATAAAGATATGCTCTCTTTGAATTGCTGAAGCATTTTCTTAAATGTGTCCAAGTTTTAGTGCTATTAACCTTCAAATGACCATACCCACCAGTGGAAATTACACACTTTTATGATATATATCTGTATATCACTGGCTATAAAATCCAAAATACTTGTCAAATTAGGTTCTTATAACAATTGATATATGTGTCGTTGACATGCCCATGTTATGGGTCATTTGCATTATCATGTGACTATTACCACCTTGAATTTTTTTGAAAATACCTTGAAAAGTTGTCATTTTTTATGAAAAATCTTACTATTTTTTTGGCTGATGTAAGTGAAAGAAGGCATCAGCAGCAAGAATAGCCACATCAAGCATGAGATATTCATTGGACTGAAAGACCAGGCTCTGTAAAATGCATTAAAATGCTTTAAAGTGACTCCCAGGAATCAAAAATGATAAAAAGCTATTTTTTGCCTTTAGGTTACACTGGTGTAAATGTTTTCCATAGGCCTCAGTGCTAACGTTTTAGCGTATAGTGTTGGCAATATAAATGTTGGGTCCAAAATTTTCTTTAAATCTGAAAAATTTACATTTTGGGAAACTTTTTACACAAAAAAATCATGTCTGTCTAGCAGGGAATTCGCCTTTAAATCTTATGTTTTCGTAACTAGTGTCAGAACCGCATAAAAAAATACAGTCATATTTTAGACCACACCAAAAAATTCAAACTTCACTACAAAGGGTTAATTCCTGTGCCAATGGTTATTTTACCTATGGGAAATCATAGGGAAGAGGTGTGATGATTTTTTTCTGTGAAAAGCACACAAGGTTGTTGACCAATCAGGGCCCAGTGTCTATTTTATTCTCTCCTATATATTCCTCCCGCATCCGCTAGATGTCACTCGGAACCTTATTTACACCAGTGTAACCTAAAGCGATAGCCCGCTTTTTCGCGGAATAATTGTAACTCCCTACATTTCTTCAGAATTGCCCATCAATGGAAAAAATGTGTTCAAAAACAATATCACTTCTGTGGTTCTTTATTTATCACACACAATTTAACCCCACCCCCTTTAACAAATTATTCATCAAAAAAGCACAATTTTCCACCACCAGTCATGTTCAGGCCCCATTTTCACTCAGTTTTAGGGGTCTGGTATTGCAAACTTGGATCAGCTATGGAAGACTGTTCAATATTCTTTCCATGAGAGAACTTCTGGTGATGTGAGGTCATTGAGTCCAGATCTGATCAGCTGAGCATCAAGCGCATGACTTTATCAGCACATTGAAGAATAAAATATGACATTTTCAGGTCTGCAAGGGTGATCCAAGATAACTGGATGTGGGTGTATATTGAATTAGTTGAATAAAGATATGCTCTCTTTGAATTGCTGAAGCATTTTCTTAAATGTGTCCAAGTTTTAGTGCTATTAACCTTCAAATGACCATACCCACCAGTGGAAATTACACACTTTTATGATATATATCTGTATATCACTGGCTATAAAATCCAAAATACTTGTCAAATTAGGTTCTTATAACAATTGATATATGTGTCGTTGACATGCCATGTTATGGGTCATTTGCATTATCATGTGACTATTACCACCTTGAATTTTTTTGAAAATACCTTGAAAAGTTGTCATTTTTTATGAAAAATCTTACTATTTTTTTGGCTGATGTAAGTGAAAGAAGGCATCAGCAGCAAGAATAGCCACATCAAGCATGAGATATTCATTGGACTGAAAGACCAGGCTCTGTAAAATGCATTAAAATGCTTTAAAGTGAGTCCCAGGAATCAAAAATGATAAAAAGCTATTTTTTGCCTTTAAAGCGATAGCCCGCTTTTTCGCGGAATAATTGTAACTCCCTACATTTCTTCAGAATTGCCCATCAATGGAAAAAATGTGTTCAAAAACAATATCACTTCTGTGGTTCTTTATTTATCACACACAATTTAACCCCACCCCCTTTAACAAATTATTCATCAAAAAAGCACAATTTTCCACCACCAGTCATGTTCAGGCCCCATTTTCACTCAGTTTTAGGGGTCTGGTATTGCAAACTTGGATCAGCTATGGAAGACTGTTCAATATTCTTTCCATGAGAGAACTTCTGGTGATGTGAGGTCATTGAGTCCAGATCTGATCAGCTGAGCATCAAGCGCATGACTTTATCAGCACATTGAAGAATAAAATATGACATTTTCAGGTCTGCAAGGGTGATCCAAGATAACTGGATGTGGGTGTATATTGAATTAGTTGAATAAAGATATGCTCTCTTTGAATTGCTGAAGCATTTTCTTAAATGTGTCCAAGTTTTAGTGCTATTAACCTTCAAATGACCATACCCACCAGTGGAAATTACACACTTTTATGATATATATCTGTATATCACTGGCTATAAAATCCAAAATACTTGTCAAATTAGGTTCTTATAACAATTGATATATGTGTCGTTGACATGCCATGTTATGGGTCATTTGCATTATCATGTGACTATTACCACCTTGAATTTTTTTGAAAATACCTTGAAAAGTTGTCATTTTTTATGAAAAATCTTACTATTTTTTTGGCTGATGTAAGTGAAAGAAGGCATCAGCAGCAAGAATAGCCACATCAAGCATGAGATATTCATTGGACTGAAAGACCAGGCTCTGTAAAATGCATTAAAATGCTTTAAAGTGACTCCCAGGAATCAAAAATGATAAAAAGCTATTTTTTGCCTTTAAAGCGATAGCCCGCTTTTTCGCGGAATAATTGTAACTCCCTACATTTCTTCAGAATTGCCCATCAATGGAAAAAATGTGTTCAAAAACAATATCACTTCTGTGGTTCTTTATTTATCACACACAATTTAACCCCACCCCCTTTAACAAATTATTCATCAAAAAAGCACAATTTTCCACCACCAGTCATGTTCAGGCCCCATTTTCACTCAGTTTTAGGGGTCTGGTATTGCAAACTTGGATCAGCTATGGAAGACTGTTCAATATTCTTTCCATGAGAGAACTTCTGGTGATGTGAGGTCATTGAGTCCAGATCTGATCAGCTGAGCATCAAGCGCATGACTTTATCAGCACATTGAAGAATAAAATATGACATTTTCAGGTCTGCAAGGGTGATCCAAGATAACTGGATGTGGGTGTATATTGAATTAGTTGAATAAAGATATGCTCTCTTTGAATTGCTGAAGCATTTTCTTAAATGTGTCCAAGTTTTAGTGCTATTAACCTTCAAATGACCATACCCACCAGTGGAAATTACACACTTTTATGATATATATCTGTATATCACTGGCTATAAAATCCAAAATACTTGTCAAATTAGGTTCTTATAACAATTGATATATGTGTCGTTGACATGCCCATGTTATGGGTCATTTGCATTATCATGTGACTATTACCACCTTGAATTTTTTTGAAAATACCTTGAAAAGTTGTCATTTTTTATGAAAAATCTTACTATTTTTTTGGCTGATGTAAGTGAAAGAAGGCATCAGCAGCAAGAATAGCCACATCAAGCATGAGATATTCATTGGACTGAAAGACCAGGCTCTGTAAAATGCATTAAAATGCTTTAAAGTGACTCCCAGGAATCAAAAATGATAAAAAGCTATTTTTTGCCTTTAGGTTACACTGGTGTAAATGTTTTCCATAGGCCTCAGTGCTAACGTTTTAGCGTATAGTGTTGGCAATATAAATGTTGGGTCCAAAATTTTCTTTAAATCTGAAAAATTTACATTTTGGGAAACTTTTTACACAAAAAAATCATGTCTGTCTAGCAGGGAATTCGCCTTTAAATCTTATGTTTTCGTAACTATTGTCAGAACCGCATAAAAAAATACAGTCATATTTTAGACCACACCAAAAAATTCAAACTTCACTACAAAGGGTTAATTCCTGTGCCAATGGTTATTTTACCTATGGGAAATCATAGGGAAGAGGTGTGATGATTTTTTTCTGTGAAAAGCACACAAGGTTGTTGACCAATCAGGGCCCAGTGTCTATTTTATTCTCTCCTATATATTCCTCCCGCATCCGCTAGATGTCACTCGGAACCTTATTTACACCAGTGTAACCTAAAGCGATAGCCCGCTTTTTCGCGGAATAATTGTAACTCCCTACATTTCTTCAGAATTGCCCATCAATGGAAAAAATGTGTTCAAAAACAATATCACTTCTGTGGTTCTTTATTTATCACACACAATTTAACCCCACCCCCTTTAACAAATTATTCATCAAAAAAGCACAATTTTCCACCACCAGTCATGTTCAGGCCCCATTTTCACTCAGTTTTAGGGGTCTGGTATTGCAAACTTGGATCAGCTATGGAAGACTGTTCAATATTCTTTCCATGAGAGAACTTCTGGTGATGTGAGGTCATTGAGTCCAGATCTGATCAGCTGAGCATCAAGCGCATGACTTTATCAGCACATTGAAGAATAAAATATGACATTTTCAGGTCTGCAAGGGTGATCCAAGATAACTGGATGTGGGTGTATATTGAATTAGTTGAATAAAGATATGCTCTCTTTGAATTGCTGAAGCATTTTCTTAAATGTGTCCAAGTTTTAGTGCTATTAACCTTCAAATGACCATACCCACCAGTGGAAATTACACACTTTTATGATATATATCTGTATATCACTGGCTATAAAATCCAAAATACTTGTCAAATTAGGTTCTTATAACAATTGATATATGTGTCGTTGACATGCCATGTTATGGGTCATTTGCATTATCATGTGACTATTACCACCTTGAATTTTTTTGAAAATACCTTGAAAAGTTGTCATTTTTTATGAAAAATCTTACTATTTTTTTGGCTGATGTAAGTGAAAGAAGGCATCAGCAGCAAGAATAGCCACATCAAGCATGAGATATTCATTGGACTGAAAGACCAGGCTCTGTAAAATGCATTAAAATGCTTTAAAGTGAGTCCCAGGAATCAAAAATGATAAAAAGCTATTTTTTGCCTTTAAAGCGATAGCCCGCTTTTTCGCGGAATAATTGTAACTCCCTACATTTCTTCAGAATTGCCCATCAATGGAAAAAATGTGTTCAAAAACAATATCACTTCTGTGGTTCTTTATTTATCACACACAATTTAACCCCACCCCCTTTAACAAATTATTCATCAAAAAAGCACAATTTTCCACCACCAGTCATGTTCAGGCCCCATTTTCACTCAGTTTTAGGGGTCTGGTATTGCAAACTTGGATCAGCTATGGAAGACTGTTCAATATTCTTTCCATGAGAGAACTTCTGGTGATGTGAGGTCATTGAGTCCAGATCTGATCAGCTGAGCATCAAGCGCATGACTTTATCAGCACATTGAAGAATAAAATATGACATTTTCAGGTCTGCAAGGGTGATCCAAGATAACTGGATGTGGGTGTATATTGAATTAGTTGAATAAAGATATGCTCTCTTTGAATTGCTGAAGCATTTTCTTAAATGTGTCCAAGTTTTAGTGCTATTAACCTTCAAATGACCATACCCACCAGTGGAAATTACACACTTTTATGATATATATCTGTATATCACTGGCTATAAAATCCAAAATACTTGTCAAATTAGGTTCTTATAACAATTGATATATGTGTCGTTGACATGCCATGTTATGGGTCATTTGCATTATCATGTGACTATTACCACCTTGAATTTTTTTGAAAATACCTTGAAAAGTTGTCATTTTTTATGAAAAATCTTACTATTTTTTTGGCTGATGTAAGTGAAAGAAGGCATCAGCAGCAAGAATAGCCACATCTAGCATGAGATATTCATTGGACTGAAAGACCAGGCTCTGTAAAATGCATTAAAATGCTTTAAAGTGACTCCCAGGAATCAAAAATGATAAAAAGCTATTTTTTGCCTTTAAAGCGATAGCCCGCTTTTTCGCGGAATAATTGTAACTCCCTACATTTCTTCAGAATTGCCCATCAATGGAAAAAATGTGTTCAAAAACAATATCACTTCTGTGGTTCTTTATTTATCACACACAATTTAACCCCACCCCCTTTAACAAATTATTCATCAAAAAAGCACAATTTTCCACCACCAGTCATGTTCAGGCCCCATTTTCACTCAGTTTTAGGGGTCTGGTATTGCAAACTTGGATCAGCTATGGAAGACTGTTCAATATTCTTTCCATGAGAGAACTTCTGGTGATGTGAGGTCATTGAGTCCAGATCTGATCAGCTGAGCATCAAGCGCATGACTTTATCAGCACATTGAAGAATAAAATATGACATTTTCAGGTCTGCAAGGGTGATCCAAGATAACTGGATGTGGGTGTATATTGAATTAGTTGAATAAAGATATGCTCTCTTTGAATTGCTGAAGCATTTTCTTAAATGTGTCCAAGTTTTAGTGCTATTAACCTTCAAATGACCATACCCACCAGTGGAAATTACACACTTTTATGATATATATCTGTATATCACTGGCTATAAAATCCAAAATACTTGTCAAATTAGGTTCTTATAACAATTGATATATGTGTCGTTGACATGCCCATGTTATGGGTCATTTGCATTATCATGTGACTATTACCACCTTGAATTTTTTTGAAAATACCTTGAAAAGTTGTCATTTTTTATGAAAAATCTTACTATTTTTTTGGCTGATGTAAGTGAAAGAAGGCATCAGCAGCAAGAATAGCCACATCAAGCATGAGATATTCATTGGACTGAAAGACCAGGCTCTGTAAAATGCATTAAAATGCTTTAAAGTGACTCCCAGGAATCAAAAATGATAAAAAGCTATTTTTTGCCTTTAGGTTACACTGGTGTAAATGTTTTCCATAGGCCTCAGTGCTAACGTTTTAGCGTATAGTGTTGGCAATATAAATGTTGGGTCCAAAATTTTCTTTAAATCTGAAAAATTTACATTTTGGGAAACTTTTTACACAAAAAAATCATGTCTGTCTAGCAGGGAATTCGCCTTTAAATCTTATGTTTTCGTAACTAGTGTCAGAACCGCATAAAAAAATACAGTCATATTTTAGACCACACCAAAAAATTCAAACTTCACTACAAAGGGTTAATTCCTGTGCCAATGGTTATTTTACCTATGGGAAATCATAGGGAAGAGGTGTGATGATTTTTTTCTGTGAAAAGCACACAAGGTTGTTGACCAATCAGGGCCCAGTGTCTATTTTATTCTCTCCTATATATTCCTCCCGCATCCGCTAGATGTCACTCGGAACCTTATTTACACCAGTGTAACCTAAAGCGATAGCCCGCTTTTTCGCGGAATAATTGTAACTCCCTACATTTCTTCAGAATTGCCCATCAATGGAAAAAATGTGTTCAAAAACAATATCACTTCTGTGGTTCTTTATTTATCACACACAATTTAACCCCACCCCCTTTAACAAATTATTCATCAAAAAAGCACAATTTTCCACCACCAGTCATGTTCAGGCCCCATTTTCACTCAGTTTTAGGGGTCTGGTATTGCAAACTTGGATCAGCTATGGAAGACTGTTCAATATTCTTTCCATGAGAGAACTTCTGGTGATGTGAGGTCATTGAGTCCAGATCTGATCAGCTGAGCATCAAGCGCATGACTTTATCAGCACATTGAAGAATAAAATATGACATTTTCAGGTCTGCAAGGGTGATCCAAGATAACTGGATGTGGGTGTATATTGAATTAGTTGAATAAAGATATGCTCTCTTTGAATTGCTGAAGCATTTTCTTAAATGTGTCCAAGTTTTAGTGCTATTAACCTTCAAATGACCATACCCACCAGTGGAAATTACACACTTTTATGATATATATCTGTATATCACTGGCTATAAAATCCAAAATACTTGTCAAATTAGGTTCTTATAACAATTGATATATGTGTCGTTGACATGCCATGTTATGGGTCATTTGCATTATCATGTGACTATTACCACCTTGAATTTTTTTGAAAATACCTTGAAAAGTTGTCATTTTTTATGAAAAATCTTACTATTTTTTTGGCTGATGTAAGTGAAAGAAGGCATCAGCAGCAAGAATAGCCACATCAAGCATGAGATATTCATTGGACTGAAAGACCAGGCTCTGTAAAATGCATTAAAATGCTTTAAAGTGAGTCCCAGGAATCAAAAATGATAAAAAGCTATTTTTTGCCTTTAAAGCGATAGCCCGCTTTTTCGCGGAATAATTGTAACTCCCTACATTTCTTCAGAATTGCCCATCAATGGAAAAAATGTGTTCAAAAACAATATCACTTCTGTGGTTCTTTATTTATCACACACAATTTAACCCCACCCCCTTTAACAAATTATTCATCAAAAAAGCACAATTTTCCACCACCAGTCATGTTCAGGCCCCATTTTCACTCAGTTTTAGGGGTCTGGTATTGCAAACTTGGATCAGCTATGGAAGACTGTTCAATATTCTTTCCATGAGAGAACTTCTGGTGATGTGAGGTCATTGAGTCCAGATCTGATCAGCTGAGCATCAAGCGCATGACTTTATCAGCACATTGAAGAATAAAATATGACATTTTCAGGTCTGCAAGGGTGATCCAAGATAACTGGATGTGGGTGTATATTGAATTAGTTGAATAAAGATATGCTCTCTTTGAATTGCTGAAGCATTTTCTTAAATGTGTCCAAGTTTTAGTGCTATTAACCTTCAAATGACCATACCCACCAGTGGAAATTACACACTTTTATGATATATATCTGTATATCACTGGCTATAAAATCCAAAATACTTGTCAAATTAGGTTCTTATAACAATTGATATATGTGTCGTTGACATGCCATGTTATGGGTCATTTGCATTATCATGTGACTATTACCACCTTGAATTTTTTTGAAAATACCTTGAAAAGTTGTCATTTTTTATGAAAAATCTTACTATTTTTTTGGCTGATGTAAGTGAAAGAAGGCATCAGCAGCAAGAATAGCCACATCAAGCATGAGATATTCATTGGACTGAAAGACCAGGCTCTGTAAAATGCATTAAAATGCTTTAAAGTGACTCCCAGGAATCAAAAATGATAAAAAGCTATTTTTTGCCTTTAAAGCGATAGCCCGCTTTTTCGCGGAATAATTGTAACTCCCTACATTTCTTCAGAATTGCCCATCAATGGAAAAAATGTGTTCAAAAACAATATCACTTCTGTGGTTCTTTATTTATCACACACAATTTAACCCCACCCCCTTTAACAAATTATTCATCAAAAAAGCACAATTTTCCACCACCAGTCATGTTCAGGCCCCATTTTCACTCAGTTTTAGGGGTCTGGTATTGCAAACTTGGATCAGCTATGGAAGACTGTTCAATATTCTTTCCATGAGAGAACTTCTGGTGATGTGAGGTCATTGAGTCCAGATCTGATCAGCTGAGCATCAAGCGCATGACTTTATCAGCACATTGAAGAATAAAATATGACATTTTCAGGTCTGCAAGGGTGATCCAAGATAACTGGATGTGGGTGTATATTGAATTAGTTGAATAAAGATATGCTCTCTTTGAATTGCTGAAGCATTTTCTTAAATGTGTCCAAGTTTTAGTGCTATTAACCTTCAAATGACCATACCCACCAGTGGAAATTACACACTTTTATGATATATATCTGTATATCACTGGCTATAAAATCCAAAATACTTGTCAAATTAGGTTCTTATAACAATTGATATATGTGTCGTTGACATGCCCATGTTATGGGTCATTTGCATTATCATGTGACTATTACCACCTTGAATTTTTTTGAAAATACCTTGAAAAGTTGTCATTTTTTATGAAAAATCTTACTATTTTTTTGGCTGATGTAAGTGAAAGAAGGCATCAGCAGCAAGAATAGCCACATCAAGCATGAGATATTCATTGGACTGAAAGACCAGGCTCTGTAAAATGCATTAAAATGCTTTAAAGTGACTCCCAGGAATCAAAAATGATAAAAAGCTATTTTTTGCCTTTAGGTTACACTGGTGTAAATGTTTTCCATAGGCCTCAGTGCTAACGTTTTAGCGTATAGTGTTGGCAATATAAATGTTGGGTCCAAAATTTTCTTTAAATCTGAAAAATTTACATTTTGGGAAACTTTTTACACAAAAAAATCATGTCTGTCTAGCAGGGAATTCGCCTTTAAATCTTATGTTTTCGTAACTAGTGTCAGAACCGCATAAAAAAATACAGTCATATTTTAGACCACACCAAAAAATTCAAACTTCACTACAAAGGGTTAATTCCTGTGCCAATGGTTATTTTACCTATGGGAAATCATAGGGAAGAGGTGTGATGATTTTTTTCTGTGAAAAGCACACAAGGTTGTTGACCAATCAGGGCCCAGTGTCTATTTTATTCTCTCCTATATATTCCTCCCGCATCCGCTAGATGTCACTTGGAACCTTATTTACACCAGTGTAACCTAAAGGCATACTATCGCTGATGGGATCACTCTCACCAAAAAAAGTGCTGAAGGGTACACAGGGTTTGAAAATGTGCTGAAGGGTAATCAGGATTTGTGATCGGCACGAACACCATTACTTAAAGGTACTCAATCTGAACAGAGGGTCCCCATCTCAACAGATTCCAACAACAACAATCCGATCAGAGGGTCCTATATTACTATGAGTACTAATAGTTGCCTTCAACTGCCGTAATCTGCTCGGGATGATCAGGATTTGTGATCGGCACGAACACCATTACTTAAATTGTGTTTATGAAAGTTTGTTTTCAGTACATTTGAATATTATTGGAACGTAAACAATTATTCTCTAACAGAAATCATAGCAGATACGAAAACTGAATGCCGTTATAGAACGACATTTCAAACCCTGTGTACCCTTCAGCACATTTTGAAAATCCTGTGTACCCTTCGGCACTTTTTTTGGTGAGAGTGACCCCTTCAGCCATACTATCAGCATGCAAATAAACAAAATAATACTTTCAAAGCTATACAACCAATCTGTTCAACTATAACAGCAACTGTACAAAATGCAAACAAAGCGGCATTGAATATAGTTTTGAGTAACACATTTAGACACCAATTTTGAACAGTTTAAGGTAAGTGAATATTTCGTCACTAATATTCGACCCGCGGCGATCAGTTAGAATCAGTTGTCGGTGTTTTATCGCGGGAAAAATGCAATTTAATCATCGCCGCGCGACTATTTCTTCAGTAGCGATCTCGTAAATGACTCACGAAACGTGGCGCACTGAAGTCAGTATTTAAAACAGTATCTAACAGGGATTCACGATTAGATAGCTATTGTATTCAATCTGAGTAACACGTGGTCAAAATGTTTATCCTTATTTATTCGGAAGGGAAATAACAGGAGCTGACTATACAATACTAAATAAACTTCCCTTTGGAATGATTATATTTACTAAATATAACTAAATATAAATTAATGATATCAAAGTTTTCTTTTAAGGGCGTTATAATGGAAAGTGTTTCTTTAACACACCAATTATTTAAAATACGAATTATGTGGCTATCCTAAGAATACCCATGCACACCTTCTGTTAAGCGAGTTCCATAGATATAGCGTTTGTAATTATTGTTTGTGTTACCGAGAAGAGAATAGAGAGATAGAGATAGTGGGAGAGAGCGAAAGAGAGAGAGAGAGAGAGAGAGAGAGAGAGAGAGAGAGAGAGAGAGAGAGAGAGAGAGAGAGAGAGAAATTTGCCATGTTAATCTATATATAATATTCTCCAGAATATAATTTCATCCAGAAATATATAATGTGTTAGTATCTGACACACAGGCACGAAAAAACACACGCTATACTTCATCATTTTGAAATCTGAACATGAAAATTGCCAACGATTAGCATCTAGACAGGCATCAAGCTATCAAATTGTTGGAAATTTCCAACCTGACACCCCTGAATCCCTAAGCTTGGACAATTTCCAACTGATGACCATTTCCCTTGCAATATTTGACCAAAAGTAGGAAAATATGTAAATTTTAGTAAAAAAACAGCACAATCCTCGCCAATTAACTGTCTGAATATCAAACTACAAGAACAATTACAATGTATTGCTGGTGTGAATGTTCCAGCTAATGTTGTGTCAGGTATGAAATTTCCAAAGTTGAGAGTGTGAGTCCCTGTATCAGCATGTTATCCGTCTGCTGTATACATGACGATATTATCGCTAACTCATTTAGCGTGTCGTGCAATCTCGATCGGTATGTTATTTTTAAGTCCCAAACTGTTCAATAAGCTTAACGAGACGCAAATCGATTAAGCACCCCTAAATTACTATTTCTTTGGCTTCAGGGATAAAAAATATTTGATTCGAGTCGAGGAACCCACCCACCAAAGCTCAGAGTTATTAGATATTGATTTTTGAAGTTTGTAATTTTCTCGAGATGTGTATTAATAATTGCCCCTGAGTTTGTAATTTTCTCGAGATGTGTACTAATAATTTCCCCAGAAACACTTATTCAAACATATGAAGATGGATAACTCTAAAATCAAGTATATTAATAGCGCAATTTTGACTGAGACCATTCTTTTGACGGCGTGTTTCTGGGTCAGAAACAATAGGAATAACAAAACTTTAAAAATTGATATCTGATCACTCTGAGCGTTGACAGGTAGGTTCCTCGACTCGAATCAATTATTTTTTATCCCCGAAGCCAAAGAAATAGTAATTTATGAGGGCCTGATCGGATTGAGTACCTTTAATCGTAGTCGTGCGAAAGCCTGCGAATTGTTTTTGTTTTGTTTTTGTTTTTTGTCCCACGTAAATCTTGCAGATTCGAATAGCTGTTCGCATCCGTCACTCTATCTGTTCGTCAGGTGCGAAACTTCTCTATCACCAGAATCCTCTTCTTGTTTCGGTAAATTCGGAACCCGTCTGCACCCGCATGTCTTATCAGAATAATATGTTAATCGGTTGTATGTTTATTTATGTTTATGATATTAATTAAACGGACATGGCTCATTTGAACCGCCAAATTGTGTCTACGTAATTCGAAGGGGCGCTTACCAGAAGTAGATCAATGCACCAATTATTGATATACAGGCTTCGTATATGGTCACATACCATTTTCAATGCTGTTTTAAAATTTTCGCCATAAGTCAGATAAACTCTCTTTATTTCTACCAGATCAGGAATAGACTAACACATAACGCTCTTTTCTGTTCTATGTCGTGCAAATGGCTGTTTTTGTTTGGGACCCAAACACCGTGTTTATAGTTGTATTTTTCATAACTGCAATGCGTATTTTTTTATTAACAGAATGCTCGAAGAAACGTAGTTCAGATATGTATCGACCTATTTCCATACTGGGAACAATTCAAAAGCGACTAATATCATGTGTATTTTGGAGCGCAAATCGCCATGTGACTTTAATAGCACATCGATCTTACCACTGACTATGACCTGTGACTTTAATAACATATCGATCTTACCACTGACTATGACCTGTGACTTTAATAAGATATCGATCTTACCACTGACTATGACCTGTGACTTCAATAGCACATCGATCTTACCACTGACTATGACCTGATAACAACATAATTAATTACAATATAATCACGGCAAACATAATCATATCAACATACGGCGAGTGGCAAGACATTTTAACGAAACGATTTTCTCACAAACGGAATAATATACATATAGGATATACAACGAGTCCCCATTTTATAGCGGAATTTACAAAACGAGTCCAGTAAATTAGGTATGGACCGAGGCTTTGGTGGGGTCGAGACCTAATTTATTGGACGAGTTTTGTTAATTCCGCTATAAACTGGGGACGAGTTGTAGATTCTATTTATTACATGATCCAAAACCTCGACAACACATACTTAAATCAACAAATAGGGCGCGAAACTAGCATTGGCTTACAATGTATATAAGGCATAGGATGACGTTTCACTTTAATAACTGTGCGTTGTTTGTACGCGTAAAGAAATAGTCCCAGATAAATAAAGTCTCTTTGGCGTATTTAATATCGTATATTTAAAGACACAACTACTCAATCTCTTCATTTATTATAGTTTGTTGGAATACATATTGCAAGACATAGATGTTGAGACGTATCGTACGGAATGTAAAAAGACAACACACCGGAAGTCAAAGGTCACCTGGCACTATTTCCTGTTATTAAACGAACGTTTAATATCACAATTTATAGAATGGGTTTATTGAATCGAATAAGGATAGGATCATGTAATGAAGTCAATTCTAGAAAAATCAATCCGCAATAGCCACACAATAAGTGACTCGCCCATCGCGACCGGAAGCGCCGCAATTTTGATATGACGTACTTGTCCCGCAAGCTTTTCCAGCGTCGCTATCTTTTACAATGCGTGATACGTTCTTATTTGTCCCTGTGAGTACAATGGTCTCTACATGTTGTTAATAATATAATAATAAATAACTATGTTGAGATACCTTTGTATTACAAGCCTATATATGTTGTAAAATGTATGATTGTCTGTTTCCAAAGCATGTGCTGAATATATTTCTCTCTCCTATAGACACAACGATTGGGTCGACAAGTATTAGATCATGTCGTGAGTTTGTACTCTGACTACGCACGTAGAGATTATATTTTATCCGTTTAAAATATGGGAACTTGTTGAACTTGTTGAGGTGCTGACGGGGAAGCATTCAACACACAAAGCATGGAATATATTTATTTGTCAGTATACATGTTCCTTAATAATCTATTTCACAGTAGGAGGCTATGTTACCAACTCCAGATTGCATGTTTTGTCCACTTTTGGAGATATAATATAGCTGAAATGTTTTGTCAATGTTATAACCTTCCCTGTCAGAACATGAACACGTTCTCACGATTTGAGCTGGTGGATTATGATATCTACGGATGTGATCAGAGTAGAGATTCATGACAAGCAATGATCTAATCAATTATATATACAAGGTATATAATAGACCTACTGCTTCGTTTGTCAGTAATCGGGTCCCACACCAGCTTCAATATGGAGGTTTAGATAGAAAACTTCTAAATTTACTCGTCAAGCAATATCAGATTATACCATTCCTCACGGCGGGAGATCGTGGCTATTGATATACCAACTATAGTCGGTTGATAAACTTCACATAGCACCGATCGAGTGTGAACTGTTAGGTGCGATTAGCGGCTAATAGTTAATTGACACATTGTTCACAATAAAATACCACTGATATGACCTACGAATAACTTATAGAAGTCGTATATTTTCGTACGGTCCAAAAACAGTTTTCGCAGAATTGACGACTACGAGTCCGTTTGTGAGAAAAAAGTGCCGTTCAATTTTCTTGCCGCTCGCAGTAAGGTGATATGATTATGTTCGGTGTGATTAGTTTGTGTGGTTATCAGGTCATAGTCAATTGGATCGTAACTGATTATTGTCTGAATTGTATTTTATTTATGTAAACCTGTAATTACAATACGTTCCAATAATCAGAACAAAGTTCTAATTTGTATATAGTGTATATACGATTTCTCATGTATACTGGCTGAGAATAAAGCATTACTTACTTACTTACTGCAATGGTATGCTTCAATATGGAGGTTTAGATTGAAAACTTCTAAATTTGCCCGTCAAGCAATATCAGATTATACTGTTCCTCGCGGCGGGAGATTGTGGCCAGTGGTAGACAATATACAGTCTGCGGATAAACTCTGCATAACACCGTGTGTGAATTGTTAGGTGTGAGTAGCGGCCTTATTTAATGCTGGCTATAGTGTGACACGTTTCGTGTCTTATTGATAACTAACAAAACTTCGTTTGAACATAATATATAGCTGACTCGACCTCTCTCGAATTATAGTATGTTATGCCTTACGTGTGAAGTTTGAATTCTTTTTTTCAATCTAAACCTCCATATTGGTGTATAAAGTTTATGATCGCGGGTGTCGCAACTTGGAAACCCTGAGTTCCATTCGTCTTTGATCTGTGTCGCTGAATAGTGATATCCAACTCGACACATCGAGTCTGTGTTTACTCCATTCGTTTACGAGTGATGGCCGTTCATATATTTACGAACGGTTTTTATGCTTGTGGGCGTTGGAGAGTATGTTCCATCCATATATGATACGTGTTGCTGGATATTGTTAACCACCTCGATGCAGTGTGTGGTACCTATGGTTACACGCTGGATGTTAGAAGGAACTAAATATGGTGGAATGTGCCCCTTGTTAAATTTACAGGCTATTTCGAACCAACATAGAACACTCTGCCATGTGTTTGGGTAATACTATGAGTAAGAAATTTGTTGTGAAATAAAATACGCTTTATATTCTACGGATTCATTTGAAGGCTGTCCATTCAGTTTGTCTGCGAATCGTATAAACATGCATGGCACCTTCCTCGAATATATGTGTGGTCATGGTTCGCACTCAGCTTCAACGACGTAAATCTTTTACGAAAAGTGCTCTCGGCGGAATGTGGCGGCCATAAAATATATCCATCCTTGGTACTGAACTGACACCGAACACAACCTGCTGAATTGACGAATCACCACAGAGAAATCTAAGAATGCCGAGAAGCATCGATATTCTAGACTCTCCGGATTCATCGTTTCCATTATTCTTTCCGCCAGATCACCTAATACACGAGATGCCTTGAACCGAGCGCTCGTAACGAGAGCATACTCAACGTTAAGGAACATTCTCTCGATAACGTCTTTCAATATATGATTGTTTGCCTCAAAGTCGCTGACTGGCACCGGCCTGAATGAATAGGTGTCATTATCGAGAGGATAACTGAACGTTTCAATATGTTCGACCGCAAATGTTAGCAACTTTTTAGTAATTTTATTGAGAAGTATGTCGATATTTTTCTCGCACCGATTACTGCTTATTCCGTCACCACCTGGATTATGTGACATTGACATACCACGTAATACCTGGTCAGCAACAATGTTCCCGTATGGTTGTAACTTGGCAATTATATCATCGATGAAAGCTAACCATTTATTCATTATTTTTTCTGATTTACGCGATGCTCTTCTGTTCGCACAAAGCCCCCCTTTGTATTTATCTGTCGATGTTATCACGAAGAACTCTTCTAAAGGGTCCTTATTTAAATACACAATTACAGACATAAATTTAACAAAGACGTCATACGAATAATGTTCTTGTCGTCTAGAATATATCCAAAGATCAACCGTCTTATTAAATGACGTTAGCAATGACTTAACTTCGTCTATATAAAAGCGTCTGACTTCATGGATTGGACACCTCGTCATTACAGATGCGGATACTCGTTGTTTCATGTCATGGGATGCAATCCCGGTTCCATACATGACCTCTGCTGCTTCTAATGTGTTCCTGATATGAGACATATGATCCGTCTGCGTGATAGCCGGATTTGTTCCAGAGAGTTGTCTACTTGCATTATCAAATATAAAAACAGCGAGATCCAGCCTTGTGTATGATGTCATTCCCGCGATATCATCAGTGATGAGATACAACCCGAGAAGAGTCCACAGACGCCTCCGGATATATATCAGATCAGATTTCGAGACACCAGTTAACAAGTTCATTTCAGGAACAAAGTAATGAGGAAGGAATCCTTTTTTAAAATCCTGATCAAGTCTCTTTAATACATCCACTACTGACAAGTCATTTTCCCAGAATCGAGCGTTCGTCTGCTCGAAATGCCAGAGAGCTGACGTCTTCAGATGGTAGGACGTTAAAACTCCCCGGCCAAAATCGATGACGCGTCCGATTATCTTTAATAGCATTATACTGAGTTTCTGTTTAACTGACATTGTTCTCAACAGCACGACTTCTGCCTTTGCGAACGACAGACAGAAATCGTGCTCACGGTCCGGTTCTGATGGAGCAGGTCGTGCTGCAATGTGAAATTCCCCGGATGTAATTAGCGATATAATGTCGTCTGATGGCCATGACCAGTCGCGTGCGGAGAATAAGCGTGATGTCTGTGGTATTCTACTTATTCTTATTTGTGGAACAACGTCGGTGGTGCATATGGTTTTTCGTTTATTGAGTGTCTTGCCAACTTTTGAGAATCCATCTGCCTCCATAGTTTCTCCAAAGATCTCGTCACACATGTCTCTGACAGGATCAGCCAGCACGTATTTCCCGTCATACAAGACGAGGTTTGGTAGTATCCCAGCTAACCCTTCAGTAGATATCCGGACATAGCATGGGTTGTCAGGTCGGTATCTCAAACTGGATTCATCTATTATTATGTTTCGAGGTTCGATCAGAATATCGGCATCACTTCCATCAATATTAACTCCACTCGCCATGCTCCCTACTAATGTTATTTGATGACGATCATTCGACAGGCGTGCTATGTGTCTACTAACCTCCTTTTGCAGCAGGATCCGGTTATAACGCGGAGATAGCTCATGTGAGTCCTCACTGCACCGACTTCGTGACGAGGACGCCATAATTAATAAGTGGACACCTTATTCTGACGAACGATTTTAAGACGATGGTGTCATTATTTATCCACCTGTCAATGTTGGGCATCCCAGACTTTGTTCAGTTCACGTGAGTTGGGGGAATAAATAACATGTCGTCTTTCTGAAGAAAAAAATATGAATCTAACAATATTCATGCAGTTGTCACCCGCGATTGAGTGAGACACGGGGATTTGTCGACCGCTCGAGACCTGGATTGTCACCCGAGGGCCGCCTGGCCCTCGGGTGACATTCCAGGTCGAGAGCGGCGACAAATCCCCGTGTCTCACGAAAACAAGGGTGACAACTGCTTTGTTATCTGACAAATATATATATCTTTTATTCCTCCATTTCTGAAGAGTCAATATATAATAAAGCAAAATACGTAGAATATAAATAAGGAATTACACAAATATTTCATGCACAAGCAATTATGTACAAACACAGAGACACAAGACATTAATATAATTGGACACACACATATATAGTGGCCTGAAAACCGTAAACATGCGCATATACACGTACAAGATTACACGATGGAAAATATCAACGCAGTGATGGTTAGAGAAGGAATGAAAAATGGGGAACATTATAATGAACTAATGTCTATTATCCCCGAACATCCAAAGGTACCAGATTTGAGCGGCTTCTCTCACCATAAAATCGACAATCTCCAGGACATCATCAGCGATGCCATGGAGAGAATTTGGGATATACCCAATGAACATGAGCATTTGTTTGTCCACCGGGAGATTATCAATGCACATATAACAGTCTACGTGGAAATGTGAGAGGAAACGATACCATGTGTCATTTCTTGAGTCTACCAGAGAAGAACAGTCGTTAAAAACATGATTCACGGTATCATTATAAATTGCCCCACATCTTATGCACACAACGTCCTCAACGAATTTCAACATGCATAGTAATTGCACAATGAGAAAGTAAAATTTCTTGTGTCTGGGGTATTTGTGGCATGCTTTCCAAAGGTGGGACATGTGCAGGTTTGTTTGGATGGTAGCGAAACGACCGAAGTCACTCTGTGTTGATACAAGGTGTTGCCATTCGTTTCTAGAGTTGGACATCATTGCGTTGTTGACCAGGGACTTCCAATGGTGTTTATTAGCTACTTTTGCTTCTGATGAAAATTCCTGATACAAGTGAGCAATCGTCAGATCCTTAAGGTCTGATTCAACTTTTCTAATGAAAGGACTCCCCTGTGCGAAGTGAGATTCAGATGTGCGATAGTAAAAAAGTTGCTTCGTAGCCTTGTCACTACTCATATTGCATAATGAGCGATACAAGGACAGCCTGCGTTTGGTTATGAAGTAACTGAGTGACTGGATACCAAGCAACCCCTCTACCATAGCCGTGCGGGTCTGGGGATGCAAACCCTGAATACGTTTTAAGCAAAATCGGTGAATGCGTTCAAGTTTAAGCTTATCAGTATTAGTGATATCAGTGATGAGTTCTGTTCCATATAGACCTCTTGGTAATACAATAGACTTGTAAAGCTTTACTGAGCTCACAGGTGTTAGGCCGCCTGCGTACATACCTGCATTTGACAACATAAAAAATGTTCCTCTTATCTTGGTGCATACCTCATCTACTAGGGATGACGCGAATTTGAATTTATCTATAGGAATGCCTAAGTGAGTGACGGAGGTAACTTCGGTCATTTCGTTTCGAGCAAGAGTCCATTTCCTGTGAGATCCAGAGTGGTCGGCTTTTGATTCATTGAAGACTATTGTGTAACTCTTTGATGCATTGTATTTGTAGCGCCAAATAGAGCTGTATGAACTGCAAATTGAGCAGAGTGATTGTAACCCAGTTGGAGTTAACGACATTAACAACATATCATCTGCATGAGTTGGTGAACATAAATTAATGCCACCTATCTTCAGACCACATGCCGCCCGCTCAAGATCCCACAGTAACTGGTCAATGTAGATGGTGTAAAAAATCGGGGAGAGGGTACCCCCCTGTCGGGCTCCATGAAGTACGTCAATCCATTTTGATTGATATCCGTTGTATATAAGTGAACATTTCATTCCAGTTAGGAGATTATTAATTATTCTAAGACTTTTTCCCTGGATATTACGTTGAATGAGTTTGAACAGTAGGCCATTTATCCATACGGTATCAAATGCCTTCCATACATCCAAGAAACATGCAAATAATTTGCTGTGGTTCTGTGATGTATATGAGACACATTCTTGCACCAAATATGATGTTGCCATGCAACTAATATTCTGCTGGAACCCATTTTGCAGGGGGTGAACCGCAATAGAATATGGAACGTTTTGTTTCAAGCGTGATAGTATAACCCGTTCAAATAATTTGTAGAGAACTGGAAGTAGAGTTATTGCCCTGTAACTGTCAAATGACTCTTTAGGTTTCGGAGCGCCTTTATACAGTGAAAATATAATGCCAAGTTTTGCGTTTCGAGGAACGTGACATGATTCGAGCATTTTGGAAAATAGGTGAGCGAGGGATTCGGCTAGTTTTTCGCCTCCGAAGATAAAATGTTCGTAGTTTAGAGCATCATGTCCGGAAGCTTTGTTTCTGCTGAGAGTTTTGTATTCAGATAATATTTCTGATTTGGAGACCGGATAGCACAAAAGATCATCGATTTTTGACGTGGTTGTGCCCGAAAGTTCTGCTCCAACGATTTCAGACACACTAGAATAGTGATCTTGATCAAATGAGGTATCAATTAATTGTGTTGAATATATTGACTCATAGTATTGTATCCATTCTTTTGAGATTTCTTCATCATCTCTGATAACACGACCGTTTGATACAAAATATGATTGTGACTTGGTACCTAAACGCGCGCGTTTTGCATTGAGGAGTCTGAAGAATGCAGCTTGATCTATTTCTGCATAGGTATCTATCTCATTCATGCAATCGTCAAGAAAATTTTGAGAGCATTTACGATATTCTCTTCGGAAATCACATTTGGTCCGTTTGTATACCATGTATACTGCGTTGCTGGGATCCGCGGGTCGACCATGCTGAATCCAATTGGTTCTGGCATTAGTCATTTCACGGTGCAGCACAGTCAGTGTGGCATTCCAAAAGGGTTTCAGGTGGCTTTTGAATGACTTGGATGGGATTATTTCTCTTGCTGCTCTATTTATCGCAGTGACTATTGAATTATATAACTTATCAATATCGGATGAGAGCAATTGGATTGTATTCAAGGGAGGTAGATATGTTTCTAGTCGCTCTACATACGATGATTTGACATCGCAGTCATCTTGGATTTTTTTCCAGTTGTACCTAATTGGCGATTTGTGCACATTTTTGAAATCGCGACGGGAGAACTGCATGTCGATCATGACAATGAGAGGACGGTGGTTAGATACATTGGCTGAGTCATCATCAAAAACATGATAGGATACTATGTTATGCTTATCATTTCGAGGTATAATAATATGGTCAATCGCCGAGCAAGCTTGGCCCGTAGCCGGGACAAATGTCGGAATATATATGTGGGATGCAATCTCATTGACAGAGAATAATGTTTTTTTCTCCAAGAACGATTTGAAGGCATTTGATCTTGCATCATGCCTAGAAAGGTCAGCGTTGAAATCGCCCATCAGAATGATTTTTCCAAGACAAAAGTATTTATCATAAATATCTGACAGTTTGTCCATATATTCTCGGTAATATTGAACAGAGTTGTTAGTTGTCGGTAGATAAACTTGGAATACATATATAAAGCTGAGAGCAGATAATTTCAATTGAATACCAATTATACGATCGTCTTCAATAGCAAGTTTGTTGATACGTCCATTAAACTTTGACTTGTTCCAAATAAGTGCTACGCCGCCTCTGGGACGACCTCTCTGGAAAGGCAAACGCATAGTATAGTCACTTACAGCATGAGACTCGAAGTTGACATGAATATTGTCTAGCAGGAATAAATCTTTTTCCCCAAGCCAATGTTCAGATATCCCACATATATCGACATGGTGTTGATCTAACATCAAGTGTAAATAATTAGATGACGACAATGCGCCTGTCATATTCCATGTAAGGAACGACAGCATATTCAATTGAGTGAGTGCAAGTACAATAAGTTATTATAATGTAGGCAATACAATTAAGAACGCCGTGTTTAGGCGCGATAACTTTGGTTCGCCGTGTAAGGGCTTGGTTCCCATTGTCTGCATGTAACACCTTTCGGCCAGAAATTAGGAGCATTCACTTTGGACGAACTATCATTTGAAATGTTTACTCTGAGAGTTGCATGACCATTTGCACTGCTCATTATGCGAATTATAGAAAATTTTACACCTCTGTTCGTTATATAATTTGCTATCTTTTTCATGTCAACGTTATCTAGTACTCCTTCGAGAACATGTCGTGTGGTTATCATAGGAGAATCGTTCCTGTTGTAAAAGAATCTTCTCCTGTCACGCATAGGTTCATAGTGTTTGTCTTTGGGAGTAGTAGGTGGACGCTCAGAACTCGGAGGGTTGGAGTCGGTATGTCCAGGGGTGGCGTGTACCCCGGAATCATTTAGCTGTATATCACTAACATCGTTACCTAATTCAGAAGGTGAACATGGGATACTGTTTGGAAGTGACGAGTTCTGGTCATAATCACCACGATATGATCTGGAAACCGATTTACGCGAAGGTTTGGATAAAACTCCGGACGGTCGGAATTCCTTCATATTGTCTACATCTGACATGACGGCTTTGAACAGTTTATCGGTGTAGCTTTCGAATTCCTTCACCATTGTGCCCATGAATTTCAATAGAGTATTACCACACATTTCCTCACATTTATTTGCACAGTCGCATTTCACAGTGGATGGTTTTGTCTGTGCAACTACTTTCACTTCCCCTCTTAGACAGCTTACAGCACTGGTGATGGATTTATTCTGATGGATGGACTTAAGAAGAGACTCCGATAACTCAGCGATATCTTGCTTTACAGTTTTTAAGTCGTTCTTCAGTTTGGCGGTGCCGTCGTATTTATCATCTTGTAGCCGTTCTACTGTGATTTGAGCTGATGTCGCGGCCACAGAACTTTCTTTTGTCATATTTTGAATTTCCTGCACTTTCTTATCCATTATGATCAGCCTATTTTCCAGAGAATCTTGATTAGCCTTTAGTTTCGGAACTGATTCGTGTAGAATGTGTTCGGCTGCTTGAGCGCGGCCTTTCAGGTCTAGAATATCGGCTTTGCACTGAATTGAATAGTCAATAAGAATTTTCAGGCCCCAACCTTCGTTACTAGTTTGTACGTTTTTGGCTGTGCTTGCACCGGTTGATTTCGATTTTGAACTTTTTGTAGAAGTTGAAACAAGGCCATGTAGACATTCTGGATGTTCTTCTACCATATAATAGAGCAAATTGTAGATATCATTGGAAAGTTTGTTCGATATCGTGTCACCAGACGAATTTACTCTTCGTTTAAGGGTTGAATTCTGCTCAAACGGAAACGACGACAGCTTCCTGCATTCAGAGAAAACAGCAGAACGAATCAGGTCTAGTTTGAAAGTGTTTTCTAGGCAACCTGTTTCTAACATTGCAACAAATTTGTCCTTGGTGCAACTGTGCAGACATCCCATTGCCCAGAGCACGTACAGCGAATATTCATTTGGTTTATGTTCTTCCACTTTCGAAGCGAGGAGTTCGATAACCGATTCTGGATCAATTCCCGGTATAGGTTTGTGTTTATTAAGTGACTGACTATCAGACGCCTGTGTTTGACAGTCCAGATCAATTAAGTCACCGCTTGTTTCACTAGCCATTGTGTTGATGATTGAGTCAATTATGGTAAGTGCATAACGGCTGTGTATTAAGCAGACAATTCATTGTTTATCACACCTTTCATTTGGACTGCATATAGGTGCATTGGTAGCACTCAACTTGAACAAAGACAACAAAGTTGGGCGTAAGTTGAATGTTGCATGGAAAATGGCGTCGTTTGAAAACACAATATGTAAACAAAGAGGCGAGAAGGGAATATAAGTTCAACAAGAATACTCCCTCATGGTGCCATATCCAAACATAATTTATACATCAGATGAAATCGGAAGACATCACGAAACATAACATGCACAACACATGAAACAATATCGACAGAAGTAAGACATTTTATGACATATTGTCGGAGCAAAACGTAAACAGTTTGATCAATTCCACAACCGGAAGCTCGAATCCGGACATAGCATGGGTTGTCAGGTCGGTATCTCAAACTGGATTCATCTATTATTATGTTTCGAGGTTCGATCAGAATATCGGCATCACTTCCATCAATATTAACTCCACTCGCCATGCTCCCTACTAATGTTATTTGATGACGATCATTCGACAGGCGTGCTATGTGTCTACTAACCTCCTTTTGCAGCAGGATCCGGTTATAACGCGGAGATAGCTCATGTGAGTCCTCACTGCACCGACTTCGTGACGAGGACGCCATAATTAATAAGTGGACACCTTATTCTGACGAACGATTTTAAGACGATGGTGTCATTATTTATCCACCTGTCAATGTTGGGCATCCCAGACTTTGTTCAGTTCACGTGAGTTGGGGGAATAAATAACATGTCGTCTTTCTGAAGAAAAAAATATGAATCTAACAATATTCATGCAGTTGTCACCCGCGATTGAGTGAGACACGGGGATTTGTCGACCGCTCGAGACCTGGATTGTCACCCGAGGGCCGCCTGGCCCTCGGGTGACATTCCAGGTCGAGAGCGGCGACAAATCCCCGTGTCTCACGAAAACAAGGGTGACAACTGCTTTGTTATCTGACAAATGAGTACTCACGAACCTTCTTGTTGGCATACCTACGTAGGCGCGTATATTCATTAATCCAGCTCGAAGAGTTAATTTTATGTTGGAATCCTCGCTTTTTAGAAAATAAAACGTTCACATTTTGGATCAATTGATACACCCATCAATTGCGGAGATATTGTCTGGTTAGTTTGCTGGTCGCATGGCGAGAATCGGTCCACGGAAGGAGGAGTAAAGCAATTTCGAAGTGGAGTAGCCATGCGGCGAAATGTTCGGTGTCGTTTTAAATGAGCGTAACGACGCAGGTATACATATACGTGTTAATTTAGAGAACGCTAAAATGTGAAATTTACACGTTGTAGTGGTGCCAAAAGAAATTGACAACTGTTACAGACTGTTACGCAGCATAAGGGTATTCCTGTGAAGTCGGAGGAATGTATAACCGAACAATATTGTCGATGGATAAATAGTAAAGTGTGGCTATTTGATATTTAGAGCTTAGTATACATAAACGTATTTGTGACGTATGTACATCGTGTGTGCAATTGTCTACAGTACAGCCAACTGCTTAAAAGGTTTATCTATATGTTCCTCGGTATTCATTAGAGACCTTTCTCATCCTCACGTTTACGATTACGAATACGGATAGCTATTCGTAGTCGTAAGTCTATCCGTATGGACAAAAAGTCCTTTCGCAAAACGATTACGCGTAAGAGTTTTGACGAACACGTACGATCATTATTTCGTACCACTTTTACAACTCAAAGCGTGTGTTTGGTATACAGTCCCTTAATACTTCACTTATCGTCTCATTTGCAACATTGCGATAATCATGACCTGTTAATATTGTTAATAATTCGACCAGTCACAACGTACGACCCGGGATTCTCGTGATATATATTGTGGCAATACAGGTATAAATGCCAGTTCATATGTGGTGGAAATACAGTTCGTTGTTAGCATGGATGACCAGATAGACGTTATGCTGATGAGGAAGAGGGGTTCCTGAATTTGGACCTCACATCAACCACGACGCCATCGTTCAAGCCCCTTCATGTCCGCGATTTGATTTCAATGCGATTTCGGCTTCACTTCTTTGGGTTTAGGAAACACGACATAAGGTTGTGAGCTCGCTGATGTGCATCACTTCTGATTTGTTACTACCAAATCGAAATAAAGTCGACACGGTAGAAGCGATGTGCATCAAGTTGCTTTTATGTCAGATATTTGACAAACCGGCAAAATTTGGTTGAACAAAATGTTGATAAATAACAGGTTTTGGGCAATTTTATAATATAGTTGACTGTGGTTAGCATTAATGTTGAGCAATTACTCGATTCTGATAACAGATGCGGCATTTCAAAAAAATATTGTTGTTGGAATCTGATGATATGGGGACATCTAATCGGATTGAGTACCTTTACATGCCGCATTAATTGGATAGTAAGCTGAAAGGAGATCGGAGCGATAGGTGTGAAATTCTAACAATGCGCCATGATAATGATCGCACCAGTCACTCGGGAAGTTAAGACATGGATCATTCCATTATTAGCGGACATACCTGTATAGGGGTGGTCTGCATGGGTGGGGGCCCAACACTTTCGGTTGAATATGTTATGGTTTGTCGGGAGGGGCGGGTGATTGGAAGTAAACTGAACGAGATCCAAACCTGTTTCGAATGTATAATCCACAATAATCCCTTAATGATCTTTTGAATGGTTCATTGCGAAAATTTCACAAACTGTTCACATATACATGCATGTGCGCGGAAAATACAGGCACTACACACATGTTTGCTTACGTCTTTTGTTATGAATTCCGGTGATATTTCATCACACAAACTTTATGCAATGTGGAATAGTTTCACTTCCGAATCCGAACACAACCGGCACATTGTCTCCTGTGTTCTGAACGATAATTCCATTATGGCAACAAGGTGAGAAATAACCTAAACAGGTGAAACAGTTTCTTGTCACAAGGAATAATTTTTTTCATCAAGAAACACGTTATCAGTATAAAGCGTTCTCAAATTCGGACACAAAATGGTTTATCAATGCTGATATATAATGCAGACGCATGCAAGTGAGCCGATTGTCAACGGACATTTGACTGATTATTCAACAGGAGTAGCGAACACCGCAATCCATTCAATTGACTTTTGTTTAGGTAATCATCGAATATAATGTGACTCAATTGTGTTTGCCTTGGGGTGTGAACCGTTTTATAAATATGTCGTAACCCCCTTGGGTGTCTGTACAAGGAATACAGGCCGCAGCTGCTTCGCAGCTTTGGTCTGTATTCCTTGTACAGACACCCAAGGGGGTTATAACCTATACGTGTGATATTTAGATCAAGTCTGTATTTTGGCCCCGTTGAAATACAGATTCATACAAGAAATATTGTTCATGAATTGGAGCAATTTGATTGGCCGAGGGGTGTGAACCGATTTATAATATATAATATAAACGAACTTCTCGTTTATAATGAACCGTTGACTTTCGGTCTCTCGCGACAGTATTGCGTCATGGAGCGGGTGCGATACGTTTGTTGATTGGTGATACATGCACACTGTCGCTTTTATACGCCCTTTTTGAAAAAAAGGTCGTATTATGTTACCAGTGTGTCCGTCCGTCTGTCTATACATCCGTCCGTCCGTCTGTCTGTCCGTCTGTTAACATTTTTGGTTTTCGACCAATAACACCAGTTTGGATTATTTGATCTGAACCAAAGTTGGTATGTGTATTTCCCAGCTAAAGATACAGGCCAAGTTCGAATATGTGTTTCGTCCAATTATTTTTACATGAGTTACGGCCCTCTTTCGACTTAGAATTTGACTATCTGTTAGCATTTTTGGTTTCCGACCGATAACTCCAGTTCGGATTATGTGATCTGAACCAAAGTTGGTATATGTATTTCCCAGATAAAGATACAGACCAAGTTCGAATATGCCTATATGGGTTCCGTCCAGTTATTTTTACATGAGTTACGGCCCTTCTTCGACTTAGAATTTGACCAATTTCATAATAATTCGGTTTCCGACCGATAACTCCAGTTTTGATTATTTGATCTGAACCAAAGCTGCTATGTGTAGTTCCCAGTTAAAACCACAGAACAAGTTCGAATTAGGTTTTGTCTAATTATTTTTACATGAGTTACGATCATTTTTCGACAAAGAATTTGACCTTATTTTGGCATTGAAATTAGGGGTATATCAGATTTTCTTCAAATGTAAGCTCAAAGTAATATTTTATTTTGCGGCAGTACAATTCGAAATGGCTTAAGGGCGTATTTTGCCACGCCCTAGCGAAGCTCTTGTTATGTTATGCCTATATACGTGTGTGATTATAATTTAAGGTTCTCTATGTTCTATGTTCTAATTTAAGGTTCTCAATGTTTCTTGAAATATTCCCGATCATATTAACTGGTAGTATGATTCTACAATATACTCTACTCGCTTTTAACCCATCTATATTCTGTTTAATCCTTGTGAATTACAATTTTCAAGTGTCATGGTCAGTGTCGTGTGACAATTGTTTAAAACTATGTCAATTAAAGTTATGTCAATGAACTGTCAAGTTCTGGGAGATCGCCACAAACGAAGAGATGTTTTTGAGTACTTAAAAAGTAAAAATGTCGATATATTATGTTTACAAGATACTCATTTTGATACAAAACAGGAAAAATTTATTAGATCAGAATGGGGTTATGAATGCCATTTTTGCAATTATAACACGTCATCTCGCGGTGTGGCCATATTTTTAAGGAATACTTTTGAAAGTAAAGTTCAAAATGTGAAACGAGATAAAAACGGTAACTTTTTAGCGATAGAAGTTATTATTAATGGTACAGAATTTATATTGATAACGGTGTATGGGCCCAATTCAGATACTCCAAATTTTTATGTTGATTTAAACACATACCTTAAAGAGAAAGATGATGCCAATTACATTATATGTGGTGATTTTAATATTGTGCCAAATCAGGAACTTGATTCATATAACAATTTACACGTAAATAATCGAAATGCACGTAAAGTTCTTTTAAAGACAATTGAAGAAAGGAGTTTAATCGACGTTTGGAGATTACTCAATCAGAACATTAAACGTTATACGTGGCGAAAAAAGACACCTGTTAAACAAGCCAGACTGGACTATTTTCTTGTGTCGAAACATATTTTATCTTTAATTAACAAAACAGATATCGATCCTGGATATCGAACTGACCACTCTATTACCTGGCTGGAAATCAATTTAAACGAGACCAAACGCGGCCGGGGTTACTGGAAATTTAACAATTCTCAACTTAAAAATGCAGAATATATTAAAGAAATAAATATAGTTATTGAAAAAATTGTAAACCAATATGCCATTAAAACTGAAAATAATGGAGAAAACAATAATTCTGGAAATAAGTGATCAACTGTTTTTTGAAACTCTTTTGATGGAAATAAGAAAAACTATAATCTCATTCAGTGCTAAACTTAATAAACATATAAACAAAGAAGAAAGAACTTTGAGGGCTGAAATAGAAAAACTCGAGCAACTAAATGAGATGACAACTCAAATGGAAATGCACATTGAACAATGCAAGAAAAAATTGGAAGAAATTCGTAAAAACAAATTAGAAGGTATGTTGGTAAGATCACGAGCGAACTGGCTTAGTGAAGGTGAAAAACCTAGTAAATATTTTTTAAACTTAGAACAGAGCCATAACATAAACAAAGCGATAAAGATATTAGAAACATCTGATGGAAAAATCGTTTCAAAGCAAGATGATATATTATTAGAAGCCAGCAAATATTACGAACAGTTATACAAAAATAGAAACGATGTAGTAACAATACAGGATATTAAAAAATTAATTGATCCAGTAAATAAAAACCCGATTTCAAATCATATTTCCAGTAACGCGGCTAGTCAATTGGAACAGCCTATTACATATTCTGAAACTTTATCTTACTTAAAAACAATGAAAAATAACAAAAGTCCAGGCTCATCTGGGTTTACAGTTGAATTTTATAAAATGTTTTGGAAAAACATTGGAATCTACTTGATACGTTCTCTAAATTATGGTTTATCCAACGGTAAATTATCGTTGTCACAGAAACATGGAGTGGTCACTTTGATACCAAAAGACAATAAACCTCGACAATTTTTATCAAACTGGAGACCAATTTCCTTACTAAATGTTAGTTATAAAATTCTATATGGTGTGTTGGCCAATCGTCTAAAGACAGTTTTACCGCAAGTTATACACGAAGATCAAAAAGGTTTTATGGCCGGGAGGTACATGTACATTGGAGAAAATATTAGATTAATTTCAGACGTGATCAATTTTACCAGAGAAAAGAATATTCCAGGCCTTTTGCTTCTTTTAGACTTTGAGAAAGCGTTTGATTCAATTTCTTGGTCATTCATGTCAAGTGTGCTAAAAAAATTCAAATTCAGTCCAACATCTATCGGCTATATCCAAACGTTATACAATGGTATCAATTCAAATTTGAATATTAATGGAAATATATCTCCAGCGTTTTGCATCCAGAGAGGCTGTCGCCAAGGAGATCCAATATCTCCGTATATTTTTTTATTATGTGCAGAAATATTAAGTATGTCTGTAAGGAATTGCAAAACTATTAAGGGCATCAAAATTGGTGATGCGGAAATCAAGATAACACAATACGCGGATGACTCAACTTTGCTTTTAGATGGCGATCCCCTGTCTCTTGACAGTACATTTCAGTTGCTAGAAAGGTTTTGGTCTATTTCAGGTTTAAAGATTAATTATAACAAAACGTTTGCGGTGTGGATTGGTAGTAAACATGATTGTACTGAAGTCATATGCGATAGATGGAAAATTCAGTGGAATCCAACTTCTTTCAGATTACTAGGCATTACATTCTGTCTGAAGGAACACAATATGTTTATCAATAATTATGAAACAACTATGGTTAAGATAGACATGTTATAAAGTCACTGATTTTATCAAAATTATCTTTCCTTTTTCAAACAATTCCTAATCCCAGTGGTGAATTCATTAAATCGTTAACCACAAAACTATATAACTTCATTTGGAACAGCAAAGTGGACAGAATCTCCAGGAAACAACTACGAGGGTCATATTCAGTTGGTGGGTGTAAAATGGTTGACATAGTGAATTTTATGTGTTCAATGAAATGATAAAGAAACTTATTTTTAAAACATGTAACTGGGCGAATATTTTTACTGCAAATAATCAACATCTCCCTGAAAGATGGTATCTATCAAATCCAAAACAACTAAGAAACTACATTAAGAATATTTCCGATCCTTTCTGGATAGAAGTAATAGAATCGTGGGCCAAATTTTGCACCATAATATATCCCACAAACCCATCGCAGTGCTACAGCAATATAATTAACGATAACCCAAATATTAGTTTGAATGGAAAAACAATACAATGTAGCGGATTAGAAAAGAAGGGCATTTATCTGGTCAACAATATAATAAATGACGATGGAGTTTTACTAACAAGAGATGAATACGAACGAAAAAAAATCAAATTAAAATAGACTTTTTATCATATAGCAGAATATTCAAACATGTAAAAAAGTTTCTTAACGAACGCATAGAAAGCGGGCCATTCAAACCTCTACCAAGACCTATTATGCCTTTTCAATTATTCAGGATATCTAATTTGGAAACGAAAGATACATATAGTATATTTACTAACAACGAAACTATTTCCCACAAATATAAAGACAAATGGTCATCAGATCTGATGGAAACAATGGGGGATGATGAGTGGTCAAGAATCTTAGAAAATCCTTTCAAATGTTGCACAAGTACGAAATACCGATGGTTTCAATACCGTATTAATACTAGAATTCTGGGAACTAAGTCATTAATGAAAAAAATTGATAACGATGCATGCACTTTCTGTGGAAGCGAAAATGAAACTATTAAACACATATTTTGGGAATGCGAGATAATAAATAAATTATGGCAGCAAATACAAAACTGGATATTCAGAAAAACCTCAACGAGATTAAATTTAAATTTATCTATGGTTTTGCTTGGACATAAACGCGATATTCCAGAAGACAATCTTCTTAGATTCTTATTAATATGAATCAAATTTAATATTTATAGATAAAAAATGATGGGAAAACTTCCAACAATGGAGAGCATACAACAGGAATTAAAAACATATTATGCCTCAGAAAAACTTGCGTTTTATACTCTATGTCGGTACAAATCATTTAACAACCGCTGGTTATCCTGGATCAACCTTGTTACTTGAATAAGCATAACTATGTAAAAGCAATAAACCCATTCCACGCCGCAAAATTAAAGTTAAAATTAATTAAACAAAAAATTAAAAATAACTTAAAATTAAATTAAGCACTTTTTAATTAAGATTATTGTAGTACACTACTATTCATATGTAAGAAAAGAAAAGCCAATACCTAAAAAAGCAACTAACTAACCATCAACTGAACCACACATTGACAATACATTAACGCACTGACTCAAACACCACTTAAATATTATGCCACATGACATTAATTTACAAAACAAACTTGAACTATACATTTTCTCTCCCCCTCTCTTCTCTCTCACAACTCTAAACATGAAATTAAACATGCTATACTGACATCCCCTCCTTGGCTTAAAAATATGATTGTCCCTGTTTTTGTTGATGTTATTTTGTTTTTTATTTTCTAAACGGTATAATACATGTAATATTATGCTTGTTTTGATTTCAATAAAAATTATTTTTTTTAAAAAGTATTGTGTAGGTCTCATTGATTCTCATTATCATAATTGTGATGAGTTATCTCTTATTAAGCATTGTGTAGGTCTCATTGATTCTCATTGTCATCATTATGACGAGTTACATGTATCTCTTATTAAGTATTGTGGAGGTCTCATTGATTCTCATTATCATAATTGTGATGAGTTATCTATTATTAAGTATTGTTTAGGTTTCATTGATTCTCATTATCATAATTGTGATGAGTTATCTCTTATTAAGTATTGTGTAGGTCTCATTGATTCTCATTATCATAATTGTGACGAGTTATCTCTTATTAAGTACTGTGTAGGTCTTATTGATTCTCATTATCATAATTGTGATGAGTTATCTCTTGCATCTTGAATATGAGCTCTGTGTAGCAACACATTTGCGAAAAAAGCCGATTCACATTTGAAGAAAAATGACGTGCATGCGATTATTTGTATCACTTCAAATTACGTCCATTGTGTCATCAGTCGAATAAACCGGACAACAAGACGTTGACCGGAACTTGACCCACAGAAGGTGTACAGGTTAGAGGACAAAGCTGGTGAATTACACATTTGCCAATGATGTACTCTGAGTTAAGACACAACAGCGGAAGAATAATTACTATAATCCGCCAATCAAAATATAATCATGAACACTTTATTTACCTTGGGAATTGTCTGGTACATGTAGAATATCATGTCGTCATGGAAGTGTCGACAGGTTGTATGGGTAAAATCTATATTCACCACTGACAAGTGAACATTTTGACACGGACCACTTTGAAAGCGTCGCAATTGTTGTGCAAGAAAAGCTATGCTCTGCACATGATGATCATACTAGAACCGATGATGTTTTATTATTTCCAGTTAGTCGAGATGAATTATTGCCAGCAGTGAGTACTCTCAGTCGCAATATATTGCCGGGTTATGATAATATTTACAACGAGAATATTATATATGGCGATGATTGTCTGGTTGATATAGCCTCTATGAATTATTATCAGCTATATTGTGGCATGGCTGTATACATGGGACTGTCAAACGATGTGTCATAATCACATTAAATAAAGGATGGTCTAGACCTAAACAATCGTTCGACGGCTACAGGTCCAATACTCTAATGCCTACATTATACAAATTAATGGAAATAAATATTGCAGAATCGAATTGAGATACATGCACCGCATATGCTATCAGTTAAGCCCCTCCAACACGGTTTTCAAAAACATATAAGTTCTACCATGACTTCTTATATATAATACATAAATTTTAACGCTGAAAGAAACCAAAAATTGTACTGTTGCTTTTTATGTGTATTGAAGGCCTGTTATGCGGTTTGGGTAGACGGACTTATGTATAAAGGGTATGGGAGGGTCCTAACTGGAATTGCGTTCAAATTTGTGCGAGAACTGCTCTCCGGTGTCTATTGTACTGTGAGATATAATGTTACATCCAGATTAATAAAAAATGACTAAGGAACAAGGCACGGAGAAATATATTCCCCGAAATGTTACATGGTCTACGTTGACTGATCACATTACTACCAAAGTCAATGTATGGCTTTCACATGGAACCAATTAATTGCACATGCCCAACCCACGCAGGTGACACATTACTTCTATCATTAACTGAACGTGGTTTGAATTCACTTATTGATGTGTTTGAGTTATAGCTATACATGGCGTTACGTGTATAATTCGTCTAAATCTGTTATAATGGTGCTTATTGAGACAAAGACACGAGCCGATAAGTGTAAACTCCAATGAATCATGGGGCCTGAAAACTTTAAATATGTGGATAGTACAGTTCCAAGGGAATCACAATTGCTAAGTATAAACAAACAAGTAGTTTATCGCACATGTATTTGATAAACTGAGAAGCACTTTTCTTATTCTGTCGAATTCTGGCTTTTATGCAAATACTCGATCAATATGACTTATCGATTTACCTTTACCAATTTGCCACAGCGTCTTGTTTTCCAGACAAAAACTCATGGAAACAATTTTTTAACATATAGGAATAGAAACATCACCCGCGGATGCATGGAAATCAAGAAGGAATTCTGACCCAAGTTTTTCACTCTTAAAATGGAATACACACAGCATTATGTATGTCCTATGTTTGGTGTCTATGTAAATTATATTGTTCATCTTTTTTCTAAACCAATATAGTTTGGTAGACGTTGATTGTTGAAAAATGTAATACTCTCAATTCTAGATTAATAAATTGAAATCTTAGCAAGTCAACCAACTGCATGTAGGCTGAATGAGGCCAGTGAAACTCAAACAACTACATATATGCTGGTTGAATTCAATTTGCCAATAGATTTTAGCTAGAAAGAAGAATAGTATAGTCTCAATTATATCCACGATTTAGTATTTTTAAACACTTGTAAAGTGGCTGAAATATTTTATGGAACATGCATGGCGATTTTCGTATACTCACATTTTTATTCAATCAAATGGGAAATCCAATTGATGATTTCAATGAAGCGACACAAGTTGATGAGTGATTCATTCCAGAAACATCTGGAAACATAATCACGTGACAATGACGGTGCTCATTGATAGAACGAGAACCAAGCATTCGCGTATACACTTACATGTGGACATTTATCTGTCGCTATTCGTACACTTTTCATCCGGTGTCCTGCCTTAATCGTCCGTAACATAGCGGCTTTTGATAACTGTTTGGTATGTGATTGTATTGTATAATATGTGCGACAGTTCCAAAAAGAAAATTGCCCCTATCCTAATTATCTTAACAGAGTAATGGCTCTTGTTTCTAGTTATACCAATTAGTTTTATCAATTATAGAGATTCTGTAAGTGGTATAACTTGTGTTCCGACCCCCTTATCTCCTCTCATCCTTATACATCATTTTACGGCTCAACGTGACGAAGTCCAGTTTGCATGGCGGTCAGGAAATGTTTGAATATCTGACTACCCCGGAGTCTCTCGAAAACAACGATCTCCAATAGCTTGTAAAGGACTGAGAGGAGCGTGCTTGTGTGGATACTATTCGGGGCGTGTGTTGGATTGTGTCACCTTTGAATACAGATATACGATAATGCCCTTATTCATATCGGGAGGGATAAAGGTATATTTTAATTCCAGCAGCTTTGTTGCGTTTGAAATCTTTAATAACATCGGTTAATTACTTCAAACAATATTTATTTCCCCAATTCTCAGTAAAGTAGAAATGTTGTAGAAATAAAGAAAGCCACAATGGCAAGTGGCCGAGTTCGAGAAACAATATGTTTAACAAATGATGGTATAGTATGTAATTATACAGACGAATTTACAATATGTGTTGAAATGAAATGATAGGCCTATGAAGGTCATTATGAGAATGGTATATTCACGAGGAATACGAGACAGAGAAAGGTAGAAGGGAAAGAGATAACGTGTGTATGTGAAAGAAAAATCGGTCGACTGTTCTGACAATTTTGAAACGAACGGTTATGAAACGAACTACTCTGGAATGGGTTGTTTTGAAACGAACGATAAGAACTCCATGGGATATCGGTGCAGTGTGCCGTTGAATTGTTAGTATATTGTTTGAAATGACAGCTTTGTTTAATAACGTTTTGCGTAAGATCTTGGTATTTAAGAAAGTCGGGTCAATATTTGAGAATGAGTCAGATCTGAGTTGAGTTTATCTTGGACAGAATAATATAAAGTGTTCTGCGCTTTCTACTTCTCCGCATTATCTTTTGTCAGAATTGCGTTAGTGATTTCCATGAAGGTCTCGATAAAGATTACTCCGTTTGACTTTTAAACGGGCATGCAATATTTGAGTTTCGCGATTAAAACAATAGTCAAAATGGATCGGTTAATTCGCCTATGGAGACTGCACCCGTGCGAGTAGTGTTATCACAATCAGGGTGGCTACTGCTGAGTAGGCTGTCAACATGGATGTTAGCATATGTTCAAACTTCGGATTTGAATGAGGTGTATGTTTTGACAACGAGATAAAGTATAAATGCTACAAACATTGAGCTATATCAAATGGATCTCATGTTACCATCAATGTGTATTGCCGAAACAGGGGAGACGTATGTGGGGCTTTTAGATTTTTTTGAATTTGACTATCCTCTTATTAACCCATTCGCTGATTTTCAGCAAGTCATAATATGCCGACGATTCTTATGTGTGTATAGATCAGCGTTAGTGTTCATGAGACACGTATCATCGGCAAATTGTCTAGCTCAACCAATAACATCCGATTAATTCACTTGTAATATAGATAGATCAATAACAAATGTCAACCAATTTGAAGTCCTTTTCTGACAGAGTTACTCTTTTGGACTAAAAATAGACGAGGCGACCCTGGATTCGCAACCATAGCAACTATATAATATTCTTGATCTTTCCTTCTGCTGGTTAAATAAACACCCTTCGGTCAAGTAGTCATTTTGCGGTGCTTGGCTATCCGAGCGATTTGACCAAAAGCCAGTGTCTATGGGAAACATTGAAGATATAATATAGTTTTAAATATTTTAATAGTGGTGGCGCTGGTGTTTGTATAAAACGACAGGGATTGCCATCTCAACTACGGACTGTTTGCGACAACCAACATAGCTATTATTTAAATTTAAATATATTTCACAATACACATGATGCATGTTTTGAATGGTTTCTCTAATTTATACAGATCAGCAAAACATCGCGATAATGACAACTTTATATAAAATAACGGTGCTTTTTCTCAACAGCCCCGCTTGCCATACAAACATCATAGCAAATTATCAGGACCACTTGATCAGGGGTGATAAAATGCTAACGAAACACTAAATTCTATCGATATTATTAATTTCTCTGTTGGCCTTTGATGATTTCCGACCTGGAGGCCTGCCAGAAATAAGAAAATCAGAAAACATCAAAGTCCAACTGGAAGCTGATTATTAGCTAATTATCCATATACTATATGTGACCCGCCATATCAAATCCAGTCGTAAGTCGGGATTTTTTTTTACCCTGTGCCAATGCATTCTCTTATATATGCGAGTCGACCATAGGTCGCCTCGCATATATAAGAGAATGCATTGGCCTAACAATTTTCTTTGTATGTTTGTATCATGTTTTTTAAATAAATGTTTCTTACAATATTTAGGACATATAAAAAAACATCCATTACCCTGCAGGGAGCCCCACACATGTATAGAAGCATATAGAAGAGTGTCGTCTGCTCATGTTTGTCTGGGGCTCTGTATGGATGAAATTATAAAATTGTTAAAGAATACAAGAACAAATTATTAAAATTATAAAAAATTGTTAGGCCAATGCATTCTCTTATATATGCGATGCGACCTGTGGTCGACTCGCATATATAAGAGAATGCATTGGCACAGGGTAAAAACAATCCCGACTTACGACTGGATTTGATATGGCGGGTACATATATAATACTTACGATCTGATGTAATCTAAATTGGAAATCTGGAGATAACTTCATCCTATATTCCAAACGTCCATCACTTGATGTACTACACACACTACAGGTGGCCGCGTCAATATCAGATAGTGATTTATCTCATCATCAACAGGCGTAAATATGTTGGTCCCCTGTTATCTCGATAGACATGTACATGTAGTAGCTTTACTCATAATAATCTTGTGACATTGGACATATACTGATATTAATAAGGTCACGCCAACGATGTATATATCTAGATGTATAACGTGTTGAATAATTATGCAGGTCTAAATCAAATAAATGTATATGTGTCAATACCGAAGATTACGTAATGATTGCATTGCTAGCCACGAACGTACATGGAAACGCAAACAGACATATGCATGTACATATCGGTATTCAGCTCTAGAAGTGTGAACATGTTATACTGCTGTGATGTTATTATGTGTTCAGCACTGCGCCATGACGTAATTGATTCACTAAAAAACTCGAATCCTCTATTTCCGGGAACGCTTTTAAGTTTGTGAGTTTGCCAAACCATGAGTTGTGATACCTATTGTTCTTTTGTATTTTGTTTCAGAAAACACTAGTTTTGTGTATTTTTATAGACGTGCCATACTACCATTAAATATTGACTACCACATCAGCGTATTTGTCATATTAAATAAATGGAACCAATGCTCTTGTTAGTTGGAGGTGTACTTTTGGTGTATGAAGTCACGAAACATGGAAAAGTTTCCCATCCGACATTATGGTCCAATAAAGTCACACAGTGTGGTGTGATAGTTTAGTCAATTAGAATGTTGCATATTCATCGAGCTTTTCCTTTAAAAAAAAGCACTCAAAATACAGTTTCCAATAACAATGGTCACAAATGAAGGATAGGTGGGTAGTGTAATTTTGATAAGGTTTTGATTTTCGGTTGATGAAATGTTGAACTAACTTGGGCCATTGTTCTATGTAATGTTCTTTCTTAAATTGCACAGACTAATTGTAAATATTGTGCATGTATTTAGATAGTTTTTTAACAATTTCTTTACCACATTGACAAGTAGTTCAGATAATATATTCACCATGTTATCTCGCCAATCAATACGAACCCTTCTGTACTTGTATTATTGTGTATGCTCTCTATTGTCAGTTTCACTTTCCTGAGCATCCATCAAAGCGAATTTATTAATTAAAATCAATGATAACGCCCGCGTTTGTGTTAGGCGGGTACCTGTGTAATTTGCGAAACACAAAATTATTTTGTTAGAAAAAAAATATGAATGCCATCAAATCAAATGTATGTCTCCCCAGGCAACTCTTTATAGTTGAAACAGTCTGAATTTCAAAGATGATGAAAGAAACTATATTATTTGACATTGAACTGTTTATTGATTGAACTTGCTTCATATCGACGCCAATCATTATTTTAATATCTAGTTTCTATATATACGTTATAAGCACGGCGTCCGATTTATAAATGAAATAAATATCACAAGCGCCCGGATTGCGCGCGTGGAGTTTATTTCACTTATAAATCGGACGCCGTGCTTATAACATATTTATGACACCCAATCACCCCGAGAAACTTACAATCAGTGATGAGTCTCTGTTACCAATTAAATGTGTGGTCAGTCTAACAAACATGGTCCGGTGAATACCAATCACTACATCATGGTCGGTATTTTACCCAGATTGTTCAACGAATTTCATTTATGCCGAATCATGACATTTCAATTTACTTTTGTGTTAATCGTGGATTAACTAGAGAGCACACTCCACTTCTACTCTAGTGTGCATTATTCCTACGTATCGGATTTATTTGTTCCTCTCCGTCGTCAAGTACAGTAGTTTCAACCCAGTTGTTGTGCATAATATCCTGCGATTGATAACTCATAGAACAAAACAGATTGTACATTGTGGTGGTTGAAGAGTGGGTCCCTTTTCATGGATGCAAGTTACAATATGTGTTATCATAAATTAAGTCTTTTCAAACCATTAACGAACTTTGCTTTTGGGAGTATAAGCTATAGGATTAATAGAATGACACTGAAATCTGTTTTACTCAAAACATTACACTGGAGCCTCAAAATGCTGATTCGTGTCTCGTTAACCGTGAATATCAAACAATGAATGAACTACATGAAGACAAATATTTATTTAAAATATGTTGTACTTTCAAATGACTGCTCTTTTCTCTGAGTTAGTATTTTTAAAAGACACCATCAACAGAACAAATATGCTAGTTTATGTATATATTGGGACAGATTCCAATTGTGATTTTACAACATATACATGCACATCATTATATAATTTTCTTTTAATCCCTTGGTAGTTTGTGTTCGATTTCTGGTTTAGTGAAGTCATTCAATTATTCAACTGAGATGTTGTGACTCTGAGACTGTTTGGGCTTATTTTTTCTGCTCATAGATGGTTTTCGCCAGAAATCAAGAATGAAATACGGTGGTTTAGAATAAAAGTTACACACACGCAATTCTAACTCTTCTTTTTTTTTTATCGAAGGAGCATCAATCAGCTCACTGTTGGCCGAAGGATTCAAATTTGAAATCAAAGATGGATGCTGACGATCATGTTTTGAAACGAATTTCGGGAAAAAAATGATAGCTGTCATCTAAAAGTCACCCCGAACATAAAACGTTTTATGGTGATCGGATGAGTCTGTTCGTGTAAAATTCACCATATTGCTGTAGTTATACCAGTAACGACAATAAACAAAGAAGATTCTAAAAATACGGATACTATGAGATATCTTATAAATTATGGACTGAAAATCTGTGAAAAGGCTGAAAAATTGATTTTCCCATTTCTTAAAGAAACTAAAAAAATAAAAACATTGCAAGCCAATAATAACGGTTTACAAGCGTTTTGTCGACTCTCTCGGTGGATGTTTCTTTAAATATACGGTAAGCGTTGGTGGTGGGTACTGCTGTTAAAAGTCACAAATTTTGTTCTTATACCAATCATAAGTATCGGGTAAATTGCATGTTATTGTCATGTTAGTAGTCGATGTTATGTAAACAAACACCATGTTATGTAAACAAACAGTGCGTAAAGAATAGTCGATAAGCAGAACACTCAACACCGGGGACCCTACTATTGAACTTTGGTTTAAAATGCCACCAAGTTGTTTACAACATACCGGTATAGCGCTCGCTAATCTTCGCCCTCATAATTTCAATGTTGAATGGACCACCGTGAATCACTCTCCTAAATATTACCACGGTGTTGAGTGTGTTGCTTATCACTCATCATGTACGTGATGTATATAAACAAACGCTCGGCTCACACAAGGAGTGTTTTGTGGATATGATCGCATTCATACTATAGCATTATACAATACTATTGTTATATTCTTGGGGAAATTTTTCATAATGTGGTAACTGTTATTTCTAAATTATAACCCGTAACGAGGGCCATCCGTCCCTTTAAACCTACCCCAACATTTACCTTAGTTTTAGAGTTCACACATTTATCGCGGCTTGTAAAATTAAATCTGTGCAAAAAGGAAATTTACTGCTATCATTATTTGAGATTTATTTAGATATAATTATCGATTAACTTGATAAAATATAGGTAATATTTATCTCCCAAATTGTCGATAATCGATTTTAAAAGAAATCTGACGACATGACCTTCATAAACCGTTATTGTATGATTCGTTTGTGAGTAACCGTGTCCCACGTCCAGCTTCAATGGGGAGGTTTAGATATAAAAGCTTGCCCGTCCAGCAATATAAAACGATACTTTTCTCCACCGTTTGGTGTGAGATCGTCAATGGTGGAACAACTACATTAAGAGTATGTTGATAAACTCCACATAACACCGAGTGTGAAGTGTACACACGAGACACAGCCTTATATAAGGATAAGCTGGCATGTGGACTGTTTTATGGAGATGTAACCGTGAGGTAGGTGGTCATAACTTGTGTAAAACCCGAAGGGTTTTACATACAAGTTATGACCACTTACCTCACGGTTACATCTCCATAAAAACAGTCCACATGACAGTTAATCCTTATATTTATAAACATTTAGCGAAAAAGCCACTTTTGTAAATGTATTTAAATCGAAAAGTTTATCGTGACAAAACCAGCCCAAAATATCCCATAGCACCCTTGGCAAAAGTTAACAGGAACAATTTCTCTTTATATTGAAACCAGTGTTCGCGCTGTCGGTAGCCAAATTAGCCAATGGCTAATATTTTTCGAATTTGGCTAATAAAAATTTCATTTGGCTAAACTTTTGGCTAAACTTTTTTTTACCCCAAATGGAGACTGTGAAAGCTAATTAATAAAAGCGCTCAATAGATCGACATTCAAGACGAAGTTAGGTGACGAATGTATTTCATTATTTTCGTACTTATGAAATATCGTTCCTTAACAGCAAAAGGTAAGCTCTAACATTTAGTGTAAACATATTTTTATTTCTAAATCTAACATAATATACAGACAGGGTTCGCGCTGCCACTTGCCAAATTTGCCAATGGCAAAAAAATCTCATTTGGCAAAATTTTTGGCAAGTGGGTTTTCAATTCTGTGATGTGAACGATCTGGTCCGAAAACATCGAAAGTGGGAATATATCGCCGACTGTACACAGGGAAACCCGATCGCGGACAGTACAAAGGGAAACCCGATCGACAACTCTATCAACCAAGCGATCACAAAGTGATATGCAATCATCTTTAGTTTGCACAAGACGGACATTCAAAGATGCATTGACATTAAACCGACCGTGGTTGAATTATGACAATGTGAAGAAAGCAACATTTTGTAAAGACGCCGGTATATAATCAATTTGTTCGTAACAGGCTGTTTTAATCTGGAGAAAGATTACGTCACTCTCACGAAACAACAAAAGCTCATTATTTTACATTTAATCCACTAATCCCCCATTGTCTGTCTGGTCACTTACGGGGCTCATGCACAATGCATGTTTATGATGACATTGTATTTATGACGGTCGAGGTTTATGAGGACCAAGTGTAAGACAATAGCTTAATCAGCCATTTGTCGTCAATACCGATACAGTCAAAATAATATGCATGCTTTTATGACATATTGTAATTTGATAATGGCGTAACAATATTAAGTTATTAGTTTCCAGATGTCACTTAGATATTTTCGCAATGATAAATATTTAATGATTTTAAAAAAGATATTGATATAAAATAAAAAAAAAACAATGACAATGACAATCCCGGGTTACCCCCCCCCCCCCCCCCCCCCCGCAATCACTCTTTCACATAAAGATTAATAAATTTTTAATAAATGATATATATAAAAATACTTCTAGTTCATAAAAATTATTTAAATTATTGTGTATTTTACTTGTGTCTGTTAGATTTTACGTTTTAGTCATTAATTGTGAACATACCAGAAAACGATGATTTAATTTGGCCAAAGTTTTTTTAATTTGGCCAAAAAACATTTGGCTAAAGTTTTTTTCATTTGGCTAATAAAATTTTCATTTGGCTAAACTTTTGGCTAAACTTTTTTTCGGTCCAGCGCGAACACTGATTGAAACCCGATGATTTATTAAGTCATTCCTGCGCGAGTCCAAATGCGCCCAAAACATTACGCGTTCGTCTTTCCAAAACCTATGACGCGTCGATGTAATTATGAGGCTGCAGTTATGAGCTGTTGCGCGTTCACCGAGAAATAATTGCAACTAGCCACGTGGGCGCCGACCAATCAGAATGCTGTATTTAGTGATAATCACACTTTGTATGTAAATTTTTAATGCCGACTTTATTATGACACGTTTCGTTTATCACTGACGACTAACACACTCACTACGTTTATTGGTTGGTTGTTTGCGGGGGGGGGGGTATCTTCGTTACAGTCGGTATGCCATATCACGACGTAGTCAGTTGTACGGGTGCAGGAAAGACCACGAATATGGTCATTCACCGCGCATAGAAACCACTGACTCTCGGAAAGCAAATGACAAACTTACCCAGATACAGGAATCTGATTACACTCCCTTAGCGTGGATCAGGAATCCGCGCTTGTCGGGGTTAGTACCAGCTTCGTCAACGCTGAACGGCCTAATGCACTGAGCGCTCTACCGACTGGAGGGCCTATATATGACGGCGTAATGCACTGAGCGCTCTACCGACTGGACGGCCTATATATGACGGCGTAATGCTTGGGCGCTCTACCGACTGGACGGCCTATATATGACGGCGTAATGCACTGATCGCTCTACCGACTGGACAGCCTATATATGACGGCGTAATGCGCTGAGCGCTCTACCGACTGGACGGCCTATATATGACGGTAAGCGGATTTTGATGCGAGGCTTAAGGCGACTGATCACGTGACGCATAGATCTTGCATCTATTTTTAACTTAGTCCACACGTCATGAGCGAGTGCACGTCGCTTCGAAGTTCAAATAGTGCGCAAATAATTGATTGAAACAGGAGAATTAAAGAACAGAAGAGCATATCTTTTAACTAATTTGATTTGGTACCTAATTGTCAACAAAATATCGCATCACCGATAACGAGCAAGATGTCATTTCGGGCAATTTTGCATAATTTATGTTGAAAATTTGACCACATTTTGCGAATCTTGCCGAAGGTAAGTTAACACAGGACGGGGCTTGGTTCAAAATTATTCAAAGTGTAAATATTGAAATCGACAAAACAAAACTTTATGTAGCGTTGGCTATATTTACATACACCATATAACTAAATGCAAGTTTGTGCTTGAGATTAATATTTAAATGATGAAAAATTAAAGATGTAGACTTTAGTATATATTCATATGGCTCACCACACCAGTGACCACACACCGACACAGCAGAATTTTATGAAGCTATTTTTATTTGCTTTTTATTTTATTGCATTTAAGCGAAATTATTTGCACTTAACCCTTTGAACCCTGGCTCCCCACAACGATCGACACCCTGACCCTGGGCTCCCAGTGGTATTTTTTATATTGTGGCCAGTGTTTAGATGTATGTTGTTGTTTATGTTCAAGTGGTGTCACATTTCTGAAACTTTAGATGTATGTTCCCCATGGACCACTGATTATTTTACGATCTGGTTACATTGCCACGTGGTCACTCCCTGGTAACGGTTGCTAGGCATCTACCCGATATTGAAAGTAAAATACAATTATAGCTTTTACGGTCGTAATTCAGCCCAAGGAAATGGCGTTTTTGATGCAGTCAACACCCTATTGTGAAATTTGAGATATATCTGGCCAGAAGTCTGATCATAACTTGTATTTAAGGGTAGCAACGGTTGCTAAGCAAAAACCCCAAAATGATCGAATGACACCATTGCCCCGTGAATCCAATTGTATTATGCCCCAATTTAGACATTCTTGGCATGCACATGCTGATGCATGGTTATGTTCAAATGGTGCTACAAGGTCTAAAATTTTACAGGTATGTTCCCATGGGCCACTGTGTATTTTTTTTAGAACGGTATACTTTGCCACACGATCACTCCCTGGTAACGGTTACTAAGCAACTACCCGGAACTGAAAGTATAATGCAATTATAGCTTATAACGTCGTATAATTCAGTGCTAAGAAACGGCATTTTCTATGCAGTCAATACCCTATTGTGAAACTGGAGATACATCAGATCAGAAGATTAAACCTACATGTAGTTTGTATTTAACGGTATCAATGTTTGCTAAGCATATAGCCCAAGTGATCGAATGAGACCACTTCCCTGTGTATTCAATGGCATTACGTCCCGTTTTAGACATCGCCTATAGGGCAAGGTGATGGTCATGTTCAAATGGTGCCACGAAACTTTACATAATTGCTCAATAATGCACGATTTGACCACGTGTTTGTAATGTGCACGCGCAAGTAGATCGGACTAGATGGTATTGTGACCATGAAACCCATTTCCACAGTACTAAGCTGTTGCAATGTCAAAACGTGCAGCTGTATAACGCAAATTTATGTACTATGGAGATCCTTGATGTGATTGTATCATTTCACAAAAATCCATACATTTATCATTTTATCCTATGCGCATGCGCGAAACAAATCGGCTCAAATAAGAAACTGCGTGCGCCTTCCTCACATGTGACAGAACACTGATTATGTATGCAATACTAATTTAAACCAAAAAGAGTGATAGAAATGGTGTCTTTCTACAATCCTGCGAACCGCGCAACAATGTAGAGCTTTACCCGAATCGCTTCAAATAATGTACGTTTGTTGAATTCTGCGCTGTGCGCATGCGCGTGTTTTTCTACCCCAACTAGTCGGCAACAAACTCATACAAATGCACCCATGGCACTGCTGATGTTCCTTGGGATCATTTACATAGATATAAGTGGATATACCAATGGTGATAACATGTATACACATGCTACAAACGTTTATGATGTCACTGAATGCTGCTGGCCGCTTTAGCGGCCAGTCGGGTGTATGAACGTTTTCTGGCTGGCCGCTTTTGCGGCCAGTCGGGTTCAAAGGGTTAAGCGCATTTAATTTGGCCTCCCATGCATGTGCAATCAATTGCGCTTAAAATCAATCAATTGCATTAAGCGGAATTAATTATTAAATGTGAATTTGGCCTCACATAACTCGAACAATCTGGAGAAAAAAATTCTGTTCTGTAATCAGGTGAAGTGGATTTTTTTTTATAAACATTCTTGAAAAGCCATAAATTGAGTATTTGACCAAAATTTATCAATTTCGCCTTTCATGATCCTTTTTTATTTTTAGTATGTTGTTTATAATTGGTTAATAGACTTTTTCCTGCTAAGAAACATTGTGTTTCAATTAGTTTGCACATTTTTTTCTCATAAATGCACTTGACTAACTGAGTCAACACAGTGATCATGTCAATGAAAACAAGAGGTGATATGTCAATAGGTTAAGGTTGAGTTATGGATAAACCTATTTATCTACCAGGTGTGTTTAGTTATATATAACCATGAATTGCGCTTAGGCTTATTAAATTGCAAATAATTATGCTTAAGTGCAATTAATTGCACTTTAGGGCAATGCTTGCACTAAAGCATAGTAAATGCGCTTAAGGCTTAAACATAATCAATTGCACTTAAGCATATAATTATTTGTGCTTAAGCAGTAAGAGTAAATTTTATTTGTGCTTAAGAGTAATTACTTGTGCTCAAGAGTAATTATTTGCGCTCAAGCGTAATATTATGGCACCTATTGCTTAAGCGCAATTCATTATTAAATGTTAATTTGGCCTCACATATACCAACATACCCCCACTCAGCAGTCTGCAAATGACAAAAGCATCATACCTATGGGAGGCCCTTTTCACATTTATTATTTATTTACGCTTAAGCGCAAATATTTGCGCTTAAGTGCAAATAACCTCTATCATTTGCGCTTATGCGCAACATTTGCGCTTAAGCACAAATATTTTCGCTTAAGTATAAATCGTTTGCGCTTAAGCGCAAATAGATCATATTTGCTCTTAAGCGCAAATAAAAATTAATATGCATTGATCCCCCCTGAATTAATTTTAAATGGCACAGGCCTAAACACATCTCTCAAGTCTATATAGGCCCACCATATGAGGGAAGCAATCTCCAGTAACCCCTAGATACCTTTTATGACAATCAGAGGGAATTAAAGTAGTGTTATGTATTTATATTGATAGACACCTATTTGCGCTTAAGCGAAAATGATTTGTAAACGCTTAAGCACAAATGATTTATGATTAAGCGCAAATATTTGCATGCACCTAAGTGCAAATAAATAATAAATGTGAAAAGGGCCTCCCATACATATCAAGATATTTCTGCCTATTATTTTTAGGCAAACAAAATAATACCTCTGTTTAGGGTTACATGATCTAAAATAATTAGGGTAGGTAGATAGGAATTGTTTGAATTCAATTGGGTCATTGGCAATTCACTATAGAAAGCTTCACCATTGAGATTAATTGACAGGTTCAATACTAGATATTGTTTTCTTGAATTATTCAGAGCATAGAGACTAATAAAACTTCTAATTTTATAGGATCGATAGGTTTGAAAATGGGTAAGATACCTTTCGATGCCCTTTCCACTATTTTTTTTTTTTTATCTGTGTCTACATCCAATAAAAAGTTATGGGTAGGCACCCTTTTCTCAGTATTGTAGTGAAAACCTAAAAAAGGTTTTTTTGGTGCCTTATATATATAGTCCTGAAACGGCGAGAACAATTCACCTTTGTGTCTGAATCAGGCTGGGGTGGGGGAATAAAATCCATAAATATCCAAGTCTGGATATCTCCCCCACCCACCAACCTACTTTAAAAAAAAATCATCCCAAGATATTTGGTTATTTTTGTGGCGAGAAATTCACTGTTTCTGCGAAAACATTGTTTGAGTCAAGCTAAGTTGGGGCCCATAGGGTGGGGTGGATGTCCAAGATATCCACTTCACAGGTAGGCTTACATTGTATAGCTGACTTAGGTTTTCTCTGCGCGGGCTCTAATTTGGGGCTCAAACTTTTAAGGGCCCGGCCATCATATAAGGGCCCGGCCATCATAGAAAATATGTAAGCGGGCTTGTACCTCGCCGTCTCATGACTATTTAAATCAAAATAAACAATAAAACCATAATTATTTGTCATATGTATGATTGATGTAGGCGCTGTGGGGGGGGGGGGGGCTGGACATCTTCCCCCACACCAAACCTTGACTCAAACAACTTCTTTCCTACCAACACAATCATATTCATCCACTCTAAAATATCGTAGATCAGTTTCAACTTTCATTTAGTTTCATGATTTGATTGAAGGCGAAGCCGAAGTTGATTGCAATTTGCACGGCAAAACAGTCTAAAAGTTTCAATACTTTTTCAACAACAACATCTCAACAATATTTTACCATTTTAATATGAGCATAATTAAATCGCCAATGTATTACTAAAACTAGTTTATATATGTGGCGATATTGACAGCTCAACATTAAGTCTGATTAATATTAAAAGTAATTTAAAATTCGTGCTACGTAAACGAAGCGTCATTGACGACCTCGTTGCTGACTCGTTTGGGTATTTCCGGCGTCTAAAAATATCGCGTCTCAAGATGTGTCACGTGATGACGTCGCCTTAAGCCTCGCATCAAAATCCGCTTACCATATATGACGGCGTAATGCACTGAGCGCTCTACCGACTGGACGGCCTATATATGACGGCGTAATGCGCTGAGCGCTCTACCGACTAGACGGCCTATATATGACGGCGTAATGCAATGATCGCTCTACCGACTGGACATCCTATATATGACGGCGTAATGCACTGAGCGCTCTACCGACTGGACAGCCTGTATATGACGGCGTAATGCACTGATCGCTCTACCGACTGGACATCCTATATATGACGGCGTAAGCACTGATCACTCTACCGACTCGACAGCCTATATATGACGGCGTAATGCACTGAGCACTCTACCGAGTGGACCACCTTGGTCTCAAGAGGCTGTGCGACATTACACAGCCAGTAATGTTTCAGAGTAATTACAGTGAGTAATGTGTAATGTTGCACAGTCTGTTGCGAACGGCTTTTACAGCCAGCATCTATTTATAGTCACATACAGCTCACAATATAGCCAAACATAATTATTGATATAGGTGCCATCCCATACGAGAATCTGTTACATTATATATTGATATACGTGCCATCCCATACGATAATCTGTTACATTATATATTAAGAAATCTGTTAAGAAAAGTTTAAAGATCTACGGTCCTATTTGACACCAAATTGGTCAAACTTTCCAAAGTTTATTTTCTGCTCACCAGGCTATAATGTAGAAAACACCAACTTGCAATCATCATCATTTGTATGACCCAAGCGTCGCGAAAATCTACAAAAGCATCCGTCAGTTTAACGTTGGAACATATTTAATATAAACAAAATCATAATTCAAAACGCTCTTTATTACCTACCTCTTTTGGACGAAGGAAATATTGTTGCTTTTTACACGAGGCGATTATTGGAATTTTTGCTAAGCTGACAAAAGTTCAAAACGAATGTTTCTCATTTGAAAGTCGATAGTTTTGTCACTTTTTCGGGGGACTATATAAATCACCGGTGTCCGCCCGTCCATGTGTACATCCGCCCCATATGGTTTCCGAATGATTTCCCGGATGATAACATTAGTTTTAGCTATCTGATTGTTTGCAAATTTGGTATATGGATTTCTTAAATGACAATACAGGTCAAGTTCGACATTATTCACGGAGTTAGGGCCCTTGTCGACTTAGAATTTACTGATTATTTTTATGTCTAATAGAATAAAACAATGCGTGTTATCAACATAGACAGTTAGAAACAAAGCTTGATTCAATGGTTTTTCCCAGAATCAAATTTTTCATTTCTAAAAAGTCACTGGACAAATAAAGCCACCGTATTCGAGAGACGTGCATGGTTAACCGTCAATCGGCCTTTTATCTGATGTTGAAGAAGTAGAAATTGTCTTTTTATGCTGTCAAATCGGCAGGGCATCTTTAATATATGATAAGTTGGCCATTAATTTCATCGACTTGACGCCAATTGAAATATTTATATATACCGTAATATGGGTTACTCGTTCCATCTGTGAGTAACTACAATTTCATCTTCTACGCTGGGACGCGACTAGAGGGTTTCCGTTTGGGGGTGTCCAACTTAGAACGTCAAAACACACCCTCATTGACGGCCCTGTCAGTACAAATATTGACCGAAAGTAAGAAAATATGCCACATTTTGTCCAAAACAACAAAGTTCGCACTAACTGCTGGTTAAATAAATAAAACCTATTTTTTTCAACTTGAAAATTCTGACCATAGTTGTTGGGGCGGGGGGCATCACAGACCAAAACCCAATGTCGCCATGCGCGATAGCCCAACATATCTATATACACCATGCACAGAGTTAGTGCTTCGTTTTTGAGAAATCGTGTTCCACGCGCGCTTCAATATGGAGGTTTAGATTATAAACTTCTAACTTTACCGTCAGACAGACAGACATATGCTTTTATTCCTCCATTATTGGAGATGAAGTATATACAAACAATATACAATGGTAGGTATAGGTGGTACAGAAGATATGTAGTATTGATTACAAAATATTAAAATGTGACATCATAAAATATATGTGGGTTATACAGGTGGGGTCTGGAAAAAAATTGCACATATAGAGCCCAACAAGTTTTTTCCGACCCCGAGGGACCCACCACGCCATTTGTGCAATCAAAATATTTGGGGACACACCCCCCTTTCTCATGTTTTTATCCAAATTTCAGAATTGTTTTTAGCCGTTCTTCAATAACTGTGTTAACTGCCTTACTTATTGGTAAACACAGATCAGAAAAACGAAAAATAAACTGTATTTCCATGTGTTTCCTGGTGTATTCAGTATCTAACAACAATAATAAAGCATTGTGTAGGTACACTATATGTCACAAATCGTCCCAGACCCCACTATAGCTGCAATGGTCACTGTCACCCCCCTTTCGTTCAGTTGGGTACCCAGCTTTTTGTAATTTACAGTTGGGTACCCAGCTTTTATAAAATTTACAGTTGGGTACCTAGCTTTATGAAATCTCACACATAACGTGATTTATTAATTATTTGATTGCCGTTAGTTTTGTTATCCAAATGAACCTGTTAAGTTTACGATGCTTGAAATATATTAACAGCTGAAAAGAATTGTAGATCCTGCAGATAGACTGCTGTACTTAAGTGTTCCCCTATCGTATTGCGATAATTGCCAACCAACCCCTGAAGCACGGACAAGCTACAAACGTTGTCGGCCATGTTGAATTAAAGGTCGCGTGTAACATTGGCGAGATTTCATAAAGCTGGGTACCCAACTGTAAATTTTATAAAAGCTGGGTACCCAACTGTAAATTTTAAAAATCTGGGTACCCAACTGAACGAAAGGGGGTGACAGTGACCATTTCAGCCCCACTATAGCCTTAATATATCGAGTGGGTTGTGTCTGACAGAGAACACTGGCCAGTGTAAATAGTGGTACACAGGTCAGGGGTTCCACAATTATTTGTGCATGACCAAAGAACTCTTTAGTCTTATCCAACGGGGTGAGGAGGGGAATTGTTTTTGGTTAGGTATACACATAGATATATGGTTATTATACTGCCCGATATTAGTCGGCGGGTATATAGTTGACGTCTCGAGCCGTCCGTCCGTACAAACATTTTGCATGATAACTCAAGAGTCGGTTGTCATATTTTGATGCCCTATGGCATGGTGACGGACCAGAAATGGGGGACGAATATGCATAATATCACGGGTTGTGACCATCAATGCCTACCAGAGTTGTGGGCCCTGTTCGACTTTATGAAATTCAGTCCGTACAAAGTTTTTGCAATATAAATAATTAAGTAAAGTGTCGGTTGTCGAATTTTGATGTGGTTTGGTATGGTGATAGACCAGAATGAAGACTTGGATGTCATTTCTCAATGCATCTGAATGCATCACATTATTTCAGTTCATCTATTTGTAAGTGATAACAGTATACAATTAGTATTTTAGTTTAGTCTTGTTGAGCAGTAAAGCTCCAAGATAAAGTTCTGAAATTCAATGAGAATAGCGTCACCTTCAGTTGGGATTGTCTGAACAGTAAACAGTAACCGTCATTCATCATAACCAATTCAGTTTTATTTGGATTATTGTTGCAAATTAACATTACTTGCAATCATTCAATATGAGAAATAACCAGAAGGAATCAATTTGATTACATGATTACAAGACAGTATTTCAGACATTAGAAATTTATGAGATACCCTTTTCAATTTCATGTTATGCAACAATCAGGTTAAAGGTACGGTTGGCCTTGGCGGTGGGTATGCTGTGAACATATTTCCACCGGTAAAAAATCGCCACAAACAGTAAGAATATTAAAATGTAGACAGACTTTGTCCGTATACAAATAAGAAATATCGCATAAACAGTATGTTATTGTCATATGTTTGACCATTGTTATGTAAACAAAAGCATAAAAAGTTACTTTTCTGGTGTTTGTTTATATTATGATGGTAAACATAAAGAGCGTTCTGTGCTGCTGAATTCCTGATATGGAACTAATAAAGAGCGTTTATATCATTTGTGTGTGATTAGCCAGTAACACTGTGATGTCTTCTGTAACACAATCAGGCTCTTCCTTGTGTAAAATATAGTAGGTCTTTATGATAGCATGCTGTTTACGCGATGGTCATGGTATATATGAACAAAACTGTATGCGTTTTAATGTTTTTATGTTTACGGAGATTGGAACAAATATGAATATTTTCGACAACTAAGGCCTCACGTGCCTTTAATGATATCTAGTCATCATTGAGTATTCACCATGTAGTATCCAATTTGTGATACAGTTTTTTTTTGTTTTATTACTTTTATTCAGGTAAACAACTGGGTAATATATTAATTGTGTTACTAAATATTTCTTCCAATGATCATAAGTGTCCTGAACGCTATTACGGTGGTCCACTGTGAAGTGGTCCGGGATCCTGTGAAATCCAGAATGTTGCTAAATCTGAGGCTAAAGAGTCACTTTAGCTGCCTATATAGCCCTATACCAACAAGCATGGTACTAACATGCTTACAAACAACATTACATGGTCAGTACTTGTAAATTGTTTTTAAAAAACCCCATTTTGGAATAAATTTACAAGCACAATTTGTTCGGCATCTGGACCACCCACCCACCCCGGCCGTATATACGGAATTGTTTTTTTGCAGACCCCCCCCCCTGGGTTATATCATAGTAATAAGCTGTATAATTATTTTCCTGAGAAATCACGTAAATGAGTAAACGGAATTTAGTGACTTTGGGAAAGCCGGAATATGTGTATGTAGAGGTTAACTATTCACTCCAGACCGTATCGACGGGAGATTAAAGTTTTCTAGAGAATACTCAACTGAGTCAATTTTACTTTTATCATATTTTCGAAAGGACACAGTTCTTGCATAGTTGGGAAGAATGTCATACATGCCATATTTTGTGAGAATTCTAGATATTTCTTCCAGAAAACCTGTCGCTGGGCGATTATAGATTAGGAGGCTGTGCAGGCTGAACAGAAATATTTCCAAAGCTTTTCTATGGTTGCTCGGTAAGTGTATTAGTGAGCCCAGAAAGAGCAACTTCCTCCGATCGACTACGTACTCAATGGGTAGCATCCCGAGCAAGGAGAGCGAGAGGATCGTGCTGCTTCTTGTACCCATTTGCTGCACATTTTTGAGATACATTCTGTATGCCTTTTCAAGGTTCATATATTGAGTCTGTGATAGGTTGAACCTGTCATGTTCCACCACATTTCGGCGCCATATAGGGCTTTTGGAATGACAACGTGTTTAAAAATCTTTAGGTTGGTCATATGACTAAATTCCTTGGAAATCGGTGAGCGGCAAGCTGCAAAATAGCATTTGCGGATAAGTTCTGATGCCCTTTCAACATTCGGGATATTTTAACTGCTGGACTCCTGGATTATACCAAGGTGTGTCACTTGTTTCGTTTGGCTTATGTGGCCCGATCCTAGGCTCCATGATTGGGAGTCTATATTTTCGCGGTTACTTGATGTATTAAAGACGACTACTTTGCTCTTTTCATGTGAGAAGGAGAAGCGCCATGTCAAACTGTATAAATGGCACATGGTCAGTAATCTGTGAAGACCACCTTCAGTTAGCGAAGAAACGGTGATATCATCGGCTGTCGTCGGGCATGAACAGGACAACAAACTTACATGCATACCATCTGGAGAATCAGACAATGATCTTATGAGGCCATCAATGAAAATAAGATATAAAAAGGGAGATATTGCATTTCCCTGTCTGGTCCCTTGCTCAATGCGAAAATAATTTGACAGGAAGCCATTGTAAAGTACTTGGCTTTCTATATCAGAATACATATTGTTTAGTAATAAGAGCATGTGACCTCTTACTCCTTTTTCATATAATTTATAAATCAATCCTTCGTGCCATACACAGTCGAATGCCTTCTTGGAATCAAGAAAGGCCACACAGAGACGTGAGTTATTTGCTTTTGCATAAGAAACACTATGTTGGAGCTCATATGCAGTGACAGAACCCTCTCCTGGAAGCCATTCTACAAAGATGGTCGGAAAATGCTTGAAGAATCAGCTCTACTGTAGTCTCCGAAGGATAATAATTTCGAACAACGTATATGTGACTGGTAGGAGCGTGATTGCACGATAGCTGTTGGGGTTTTGCATGGGCTTTGGCGCTCCTTTATAGATAGGCACAATAGTGCCCCTTTTCATAGCAAGGTGATATGACTATGTTTGGTGTGATTAGTTTGTACTTAATTATGTTGTTATCGGGTCATAGTCAATGTTATGCTTGATGTTTGCGCGCACAGCGTAACTACGGATATGGCAAAATGACAACTGATAGAATGAACACAAATTCTAGTGACGTAGTACCCTAATCGCAATTTTTATCAGTATGGCTAACACTGCTCTGAACATCTGTTCATCATTAGCATAATATAGCTTCCGATGAGCAAGGCAGTGTACCCTTTTGTGGGACTAGGGCACTGTGGCATCACCCATTGCTCACTATGATGTGGGCACAATAAAACATCGAAACGTCTTATCTATCTTTTAAGAAGTAAACTTTACGAACGGTGTTCATGCTCTCGGACCATGAAACGTGAGAACATGAGTTCCATCCATCTTTGATACCTGTTGATGGATATAGTTGTCCAACTCGATGCAGTGGGTGTGCGTGTGTGTGGTGACTATATGGTTACTATATATGGTGAAATATGCCCCTTATTAAATTCACAGGGTATCTCGAACCAACATAAAACACTGCCATGTGATTAGGTGATACTATGAGTAAGAAATTTGTGGTGAAATAAAATATGCTTTATATTCTATTGATTCCTGTAAACTATGTCATGATTCTGTCCATTCAGGTTGTCTGTGAATCGTATATACCTGTATGGTACCTATGAATGTTGGTAGTGAAATTTGGTGTAAATCTGACGACAGTATCAAAAACACTGAGTTTGACAAGATACAGTTCTGTCTCGACGCAAAACCACTTGTATTATATAGAGCGGTTTTGATTTTTTTGCAAAATAATGTATGTTCTAAACAGCATCGACAAATGGTATAAACATTGTCGCCTCGGAAAACAGTTAGTTCCTTTCTCTATTTTATGTGTGATCATGTTTCGCATTCAGCTTCAATGACGTAGAAGTTTACTTATCAATGCTCTCGGTGGAATGTGGCGGCCACGAATTCCATCCACCCGTGATGCCCACTTGACACAGAACACAACACGTTGAATTCACCCAGCACCTTGTATAAAGCTAACAACGCCAAGAAACATCGATATTCTAGACTCTCAGGATTCATCGTTTGCTTTATTCTTCCCGTCTGATCACATGATCCGCGAGATGTCTTGATCCGAGCGCACATAACAAGAGCATACTCGACGTTAAGGAACATTCTCTCGATGACCTCATCCAATATAAGAACGTTGGCACTAAAGTCTCCGACTGGCACCGGCCTGAAGGAAAAAGTGTCATTATCGAGAGGATAACTGAACTTTCCAATATGATCGAATGCAAACGTTAGCAACTCTTTGGTAATTTTATAGAAAAGTTGGTCGACATTTTCCTCGCAGCGATTACCGCTCACGCGGCTGTCACCACGTGACTTGTGTGAGATATCACGTGACACTTGATCAGCAACAATGTTCCCGTATTGTTGTAACTTGATAATGATATCATCGACAAAATCCAACCATTTCTTCATTATTTTTTCTGATTTTCCCACTGCTCTTCTGATAGCACGACGGCCCCCTGTATTGTTACCTGTCGATGTCATCACGAAGAAATCTTCTAAAGGGTCCTTATTTGAATCTACAATTATAGATATATATGTAACAAAGCCGTCATGTGAAATATATTCATATTGTCTAGAATACATCCAAAGATCAACCGTCTTATTAACTGACGTAAGCCGTGATTTAACTTTGTCTATATGCGTGCGGCTGACTGCATGGCTTGAAAACCTCACCAATAAAGATTCGGATACTCGTTGTTTCATGTCATGGGATACAATCCCGGACCCATACATGACCTCTGCTGCTTCTATGGTGTTCCTGATATGAGACATATGAACTGTCTGCGTGATAGCCGGCTTTGTTTCAGAGAGTTGTCTACTTAAATTATCAAATATAAAACATGTGAGATTCAGCCTTGTGTGTGGTGTCATTCCCGCGATATCATCAGTGATGATAAACAACCCGAGAAGAGACCACAGACGTATCCGGATATATATAAGATCAGATTCCGAGACACCAGTCAACAAGTTCATTTCAGGAACAAAATAATGAGGCAGGAATCTTCCTTTTAAATACTGATCAAGTCTCTTTAATATAGCCACCACTGATAAGTCATTTTCCCAGAATCGAGCGTCCGTCTGCTCGAAATGCCAGAGAGCTGACGTTTTCAGATGGTAGGACGTCAACTCTCCCTTAATGAAGCGTCCGATTATCTTCAAAAGCTTTATACTGAGTATCTGGTAAACTGACATTGTTCTCAAGAGCACGACTTCTGCCTTAGCGAACGACAGACAGAAATCGTGCCCGCTGTCCGGGTCTGATGGAGCAGGTCGTGCCGCAAGGTGGAATTCCCCAGAGCAAATTAGCGATATAATGTGGTCCGATGGCCATGACCGGTCACGTGTGGAAAATAAGTGTGCTGTCTGTGGTATTCTACTTATTTTTAGTTGTGGAACAAGGTCGATTGTGATGGATTGACGTTCGAGTATCTTACCAACCTTTGATAATCCATCAGCCTCTTTAGTTTTTCCAAAGATCTCTTCACGCATGTCTCTGATAGGATCAGCCAGCACGTATTCCCCGTCACCCAAGAGAACGCTTGGTACGAGCCCAGCTAACCCCTCAGTAGATATCCGGACATAACACGGGAGGTCATGTCGGTATCTCAAGCTGGATTCATCTATTATTATGTTTCGAGGTTCAATCAGAGTATCTAGATCACTTCCATCAATATCCACACCGCTCGCCACGCTCCCCACTAATGTCGATTTAAAACGATCAGTCGACTGACGAGCCATTTGTCTGCTTCTAAACCCTTGTAGCAGAATCCGATTATAACACCGAGATAGCTCACGTGAGTCCTCAGTGCACCGACTTCGTGACGAGGACGCCATAATTAATAAACGGACACCTTATTCTGGCCAACCCTTTGTACATGTGTCGATTTTAATACGATGGTGTCATTATTAATCCACGTGTCAATGTTGGAGATCCAAGAGTTTGTTCAATTCACGTGACGTTTTTCTGAAACAAAAAATGAACATAAAAATGTAATTTGGTTTTTTTTATATGACGGGTAGAATATATAGCGTACGTTGAAATAAATTAGATTACTTGAGGGGTGTTAGCGATGGTCTATTATAAATCGGGGTGGAATAAAAATAATATATAACATATGTCTGTAATTTATTTGTTTTTAATTAAATAATATCGATTACTGTGACACGATATTGAATAACTATCAACCTGTTTGAAATTATAACCCAATTTCCTAAACTTTGTTAACATGAAAATTATTTTTAACTTCACTGTTCTCAGGCACCAAGAACACGAAGTACCGACATATTAAATAATATAATTTATACTATGTCCAACATCTTATCATAGTCTGAGCAAGTTTCATTTGTTTCCTGAAGTTAATACAGAAGTGACGAAAACGCTCTTTATTAAGACCATATAATGAAAAGAATATCATTCAACGGTCTGTGTCGTTTCCAAGTTGAACTTGTCAACCTACATCCGGGTGGATCCAGACCAAAATCCCAATTTTTTTAATAAACGTTCACATTTTTGTGTCCCGACTCTACGATATGTTGTAAAAGTCCAACCCAACAGTTAATATGACTAAATATTCTTCGACTAATATCAGGGGAAATTCGGTCTTGTTTTGGAACCTGGGTCTAAAAACAATACACTTAAAGATCTATCACAACCATGTCATTCTGAAAATTCCAATTATTTTAGTCACCAAGCGATGAAATAAAATCCGTAGTGAAACTCAATTGAAAATGTGACCACAATGAGTGAAAGAAACCCCCATCCCCAACCCCTAACAATGCATTGTCGCCTCGTCCCTGATGAAGGAAATTGGTTATCCAGAGGCCAATAATTTATTGTCTTCATAACGGTAAGTATAATGTCGGCCAATAAAGCGAATGCGAATAACATTTTCTCTATATATTTTGTACATATGGATTTGTTTGTAGTTGTCTCACCATAGATTACCAGTCCATGTGCTGAATTCTACCCATGAAACAGTTTGCGATTAAAAAACTTGTACCGGTACGGGTAGCTATCCGTAGACGTACCCGTATACGTAACGATTCGAAATCGCAAACTCGCTATTATGGAATACAAACCAAAATGAAATTCTTAAATTAGAAAGGACTCATAGATTTTACCAAAAAAAAGATACTGGGATTCGAACCCAGGATCCGGGCCGATATCTCTCTGGGCTTACATGGTATTCATTCAATAGAATTCTGCATAAATAAAAAGAAACTGTCATTATTATCATCCTTGTGTAATGTTGAATGCAAAAATAACAAAATTGTTAAACAAGTTTTACTTCACAGATTGTATGAATATACGCTTTTTTTCTACCACTGAATCCCGTTTATCTTGTTCAAAAAAATACTTCTGTGACATTATGCAAATACTTGATCAATATGACTTATTGAATTACTTTTACCATTTTGCCACAGCGTCTTGTTTTCCAGACAAAAACTCATGGAAACCATTTTTTAACATATAGGGATGGAAACATCACACGCGGATGCATGGAAATCAAGAACAAATTCTGACCCAAGTCTTTCACTCTTCAATAAAATACACATATAATTATGTCCTATGTTTGGCGCTTATGTAAATTATATTGTTCATCTATTTTTTTAACCAAATAGTTTGGTAGAAGTTGATTGTGGAAAAATGTAATACTCTCACTTCTAGATTAATTAAATTGAAATCTTAGCAAGTCAACCTACTACATGTGGGCGGAATGAGACAAGTGAAACTCAAACAACTACATATTATAATGCTGGATGAACTCAATTGCGTTGCCTGCCGATTTTTTTATCATAGTAAATGCCGTATCATTCATACCCGGTTAAGATTGAAATGCAGCCACCTGTTATGACCTGACAGATAATCATGTAAAAATGTTCCCTTTCTGTTTATGTGGGGAACTTGAGAAAACTTACCACGATCTCTTTGAATTAACAGTTTATCAAGAGCCCAGAACTTCAGAAGAGAACTATATGACCCCCTACCCAATGTAGCCATATCTGAGAATATAATGCGGGAATCAAGGGAGCTTAGCCAGCGCGAAAACAAAAACATATTTAGTGCAGTACAGACATAAATTATGAGAACAAAAAGATTTCCATGATTTGCACGGGTAACAAATTGCTTTGGATTCCGGCCGCGTTATGCTGCAGCTCGATATTCCCCATTATATATGTACTACTAAATGTCTTCCGGTAACGATTACTTTGTATGTTACTTACTTGTAACTATTCTGTATACACGTGAAATGATTCCATATAAAGGATGCTGCGATATTCACAGTGAACACCATTGAAATAGGAATTGGCCATTACGTTTGACCCCTCCAATGGAGCCTGACGCATGCATATTACTATAGATGAGCATCATTTTTATCACGCAACACTCAATTATTGAAACTCCCCACCATTGTCATCATTTCACGATTCATCTCCTGTCTTCTACTTTCTCACACCTCTCCCCTCCCTCTCTCTCTAACTCCCTCCCTCCCACCGCCTCTTGCTATCCCTAACACTATCTTCTCCCTGTTTCCATCCCTAACTCAAACTTAGATATATATCTCCATTTCTCCTAATAACATTATTACAATCCTTTACCGTCTGATCAATACCCCTCCCTCACGTATTGTGGATGGGGCACGTCACCAAAGAGGCGAAGACTTCATATAAGCCCTCGGGCTTGTTGTCTGATACTCATTTCCATACATTATCTCTTGTATTTTGCATATTTGTATCATCTGTATATTATACTATGTTTGATTTGAAAATAAAAATATGTTTATACTAATTGCGTTGCCACTAGATTTTAGAGAGAAAGAAGAATAGTATAGTCTCAATTATATCCACGATTTAGTATTTTTAAACACTTGTAAAGTAGCTGAAATATTTTATGGAACATGCATGGCGATATATATGTATACTCAAACTTTTATTCAATCAAATGGGAAATCCAATTGATGATTTAAAAGCAGCGATGCAAGTTGATGAATGATTCATTCCAGCAACATCTGAAAACATAATCACGTGACAATGTATGCTCGTTGATCGAACGAAAACCAAGCATTCGCGTATACACTTACATGTGGACATTTATTATCATTATCAGTTCAGCTGATTAGTTCGGTCATATTTGTCGCTCTTTGTATATATTTCATCCGGTGTCCGGCCTTAATCGTTCGCAACATAGCGGTGTATTAGTGGCTTTTGATAACTGTTTGCTATGTGATTGTATAACATGCGCGACAGTTCCACAAAGAAAATCGTCCCTATTCCAATTATCTTTACAGAGTAATGGCTCTTGTTTCTAGTTATATCAATTAGTTATATTAATTATAGAGCTACAGTACTGTATGTGGTATAACGTGTGATCCGACCCTCTTATCTCCTCTCGTCCCTATACATTATTTTAAGGCTCAACGTGACGAAGTCAAGTTTGCATGGCGGTCAGGAAATGTTTGAATATCTGGCTATATACCCCGGAGTCTCTCGTGAACAAGGATCTCAGATAATATGTAAAGGACTTGGAGGAGCGTGTCTAAATGGGAGCAGTCGATTTTTTCCGAAATTCTGTTTAAAAACATATAGCCACAACCACCCATCTTGGATTTCAAATTTTAATCAATGCTCACACAGTGTACCCCGCGTTTATTGGAGAAATGTTTTGAAATTTGAGCAGACAAGTTTAGGATTACCACAAGATGGGAGCATTGAAGGATTTTCGACGAAATGCATGGCCGCCGGCAGCCATCTTAGCTTTTATAATGTGCACGACTAAATGCTTTAGCACACCATACAGACCACTTCCCGTATCCGGGTGACCACCAGATGGGAGTTTTACATTGTTTACGAATTTTTCTTTAGATATGGCCGCCACCCCGGCCATCATGGATTTTATTCCTTGCATGACTAAAACCTTCAGCACACCAAGCAGGTTACACCCTGAACTCATCGTCACTAAACTCCATATGTATCATTGGGTGACAACTAGATGGGAGACATCGATTTTTCCGAAATTCGTTAAAAAACGGCCATCATTTGATTTGAAATTCGAATCCATGTACACACTCCGCAGCCCGCATTTATCGGAAACTATTTAGAAAAATTACAGGCATGTTTATGATCACCTATAAATGGGTTTGATAAAAATAACATGGCTGTTGGCAGCATCTTGAATTTAACTCTTTGCATTACTAAATACTCCGACATGCTCTATGCAGTCAACATTATTATTTTTAATCTGATTAATCCCAGACTCCATATGGCTCTTCGGGTTTACCTCTGGTATTATACTTGAACCTTACCTTTCCTCGGTCCGAAAGCTTATCGCTCCATTGACTGTAATGTATGGAATTATCCCCACTAATTTATATTTTCTCTCAACTCATAAAATTAGTAATTCAGATTTATGTTGCTTCGTGAACAATGTAGTTGTGAACAATCATCCAAATGCCAATAATTGTGAAAAATAACAAGGATCAGTTTTGCCTGACCAGAGAATACAATCATATATTACAGATCGGTCGCATCTTCTGAAATACGAAAAGAAAGATAAATTGAATGTACTCCATGTGAATAAAGAGCAAATTTGTGAACAATTATCAAATTCTTTTTTATCTTCTTCATAAGTCATTGCTTCGTATGTAATTTTCTATAAACCATAGCATATTATATGTATGCAGTTAGCCAAATGTCGGATAGTGCATCCATATAGTGACGGCACATTTTACCGATTAAGTAAAACACGGTGAATTTTTCCAAAATAATAGTCTAGATAAAAATCAATTACAAACCATTCTGCTATCAATATATAAAGCCAAATCGAGGGTTTATGATATGTGCAAGCAAAGATGGATCCAAGATTCTACACTATACAAGGTGTTCAGTAACTTGTGTGTCCCGTTTAACATAAAGTGTCAGACAGTCTTGTATCCATAATCCACGGATCGTAACAAGAACCTAGCGCTGATTTTTTATGTATTTTCTTATTTTTGTGACATATCTTTTAATTTATATCATAACGGGCTTACCCGTTTCCTATGTCGAAGAAGTAAAAGTTGTCACTTCTAAACAGCTCGGCAGAGGATGTCAAACGGCCATTATCACCACGGTTGAGCACGGGTGCGTTGATGCTAGACACGATAATATATAGGACCCCCAGTCCTGGTTCCACACAGAAAGATCAAGAATGTGGATACAACGTTGAGTATCTGAGGAAATCACTATAAATGTGTTACATCCTGGTCCGATTTCATGGATTAATATAAGGAAGTTAAGATCGAACAACTTCTAACGTCACATGACAAGCTCCGAGGCTGGAATATATTATCCAGTACACCATGTGCATGGTCAGATAGCTATGTTCTATTTCCAAACGAAGTCCATGCAATATGAGTTCCATAGATATAGCGTTTGTTATTGTTGTTGGTGTTAACCAGAAGAGAGCGTGTGTGAGAGAGAGAAAGAGAGGGAGAGAGAGAGAGAGAGATATGTGCCATGTTCATCCATATAATATTCTCCAGAATATAATTTCATCCAGAAATATATAATGTGTTAGTATCTGATACACAGGCACGAAAAACACACGCTATACTTCATCTTTTTGAAATATGAACATGAAAATTGCCAATGATTAGCATCTAGACAGGCCTCAAGCTGTCAAATTGTTGAAAATTTCCAACCTGACACCCTGCATCCCTAAGCTTGGACAATTTCCAACTGATGGCCATTTCCCTTTCAATATTTGACCAAAAGTAGGAAAATGTGCAAAGTTTAGTCAAAAAACAACACAATCCCCTCTAATTACAATTTCAATGTATTGCTGGTGTGATTGTTCCAGCTATAATGTTTTGTCAGGTATAAAATTTCCAACTGTTGAAAATGTTAACCAAAGTTGAGGGGTGTGAGTCCCGGAATAAATTTTCAGGCACGTATGCTGATTTTTTTCCCTTTCGACCCTTATTGGGACCCACCCACCCCCGCGTTCAATTTTTTTTCCGTTTTCGGCTGTTTTTTCCGACCATTTTTGGACACCCACCCCCTGTTAACACTAACACAGATATTTGCGGGGTAATTCACTGTAAACAGCTGTATATGAATTTTATGTGCATACTTTTCTGTCATGGGTGGTATACATTGACATGTAAACAGTCATTTTGGGGTCATTCGGCCAAAAAACATGGCTGCCAGCGGCCATCTTGAATTTCAAAATTTGCAACAAAATACAGCACGATAACTGCCTGCAGTCAGTTTAGCAGTTATACTTGCATTATTTCTCTTATCCTAAGGTGTTTTAAACCAAACTCATTGCAAAAACAGTCAACAAACTTGCAGGAATAAAAAGTTTGAGTTGCGGAAATAATTGTGTGTTGGTCCTATCGACCGCCCACCCACCTCGGCATACGTGCCCGGAAAATCCCCCTGGCCCCTCGTGAATTTTACGGATTCGAATAGCTATTCGCATCCGTTACTCTACCCGTCCGTCAGTTGCGAAACTTCTCTATTACCAGAATCCTCTTTTTTTTGGGGTAAATTAGGAACCCGTCGGCACCTGCATGTATTATCAGTAGAATATGTTAATCGGTTGTATGTTTATTTATGTTTATGTTATTAATTAAACGGACATGGCTCATTGGAACAGCCAAATTGTGTCTACGTAATTCGAAGGGGTGGTTACCAGAAGTAGATAAATGTACCAAATATTGATAAACCGGCTTCATATGCTCACATACCATTTTCAATGCTGTTTTCAAATTTTCGCCAGAAGTCAGACAAACGCTCTTTATTACTACCATATCAGGAATAGACTAACACAGAACGCTCTTTTTTGTTCTATGTCGTGAAAATGGCTGTTTTTGTTTGGGACCCAAACACCATGATCATAGTTGTATTTTTCATAACTACTATTCGTGTTTTTTGGGGGTTATAGAATTCTAGAAGAAAAGTAGTTCAGGTATGTATCGACCTATTTCCATACTGGGAACAATCAAAAGCTACTAATATTATGTGTATTTTGGAAACCAAATCGTCATGTGACTTTAATAGCACATCGATCTTACCACTGACTATGACCCGATAACAACATAATTAAGTACAAAATAATCACGGCAAACAAAATCATATCAACTTACGGTGAGTGGCAAGAAATTTGAACGAAACGATTTTCTCACAAAGTTGACACATATGGACTAGTATATAGTCAATTCTGCGAAAATATTTTGACCGTCCAACAAATTTACGACTATTATTAGCCATTTGTAATCGTTATCAGTCACGTGTTCATTGTGCGAAAGGTGTCTATTATTGAACAGCACATTGAAACTAAGAAGTGTAGAGTTCGCTATTGAATGTAAATATAATAACGAACCAAAGCCGGACGCTTTGGGTCGTATATAGACTATATCTGATTTTATGACGTCACCAATTATTACCGCCACGAAGTGGGTGTACACTGGTGTTCAGATCTGTATAGACTCATGGTCGAATGGAGAAATATATTCTTGGATATTTTTTTTGTACCTTACTCAATCGTACCAATAGAATCACGTATATGCTGAAATTGTAAAGTTAACGGCAACGGTGTATAATACGTTTTTGAAAATATGATAAATCGTATCCATAGGGTCAGGACAGGCTGAAATTGTAAACTTAAAGTCACTTGTTGTTGAAAATATAAATAATCCGATAGACTGAAAATAATGTGTAACCCATTGGGAACCCCTAGTTTAGTGAAGTGCATTGTGGTAGTTTAATTGTGTTTCTCCTCCATTTTTATTTTCTAGAATTATCACCAAGATTTCTCCACTTGATTCTCTTAAAATCTACCCTGATCGGTCAAATTCTTTTGATAATTCTATCTAAATACATCTTAGCTACTATTCGGATCTGCTGTCCCGGTCTAAAAATGGATAGTTTGACCAAAACGACTATTGACAAAACTTTGTTTACAAATTGAGCGCACTCGATGACCCGTCCACGCTGCAAATTTAATATCGAAAACAAATTCAATTTCTTCCATCTAAAACATAATTACGCGCTGAACTCTGTCATTTTAAGAATATAGTAGTATTACACACATATACACCAAGTTTCAGCTCAAAATTTTTGAAAAATGACAGTTTTATAGACATAAATCGATTGTAATGGGAAATCCTGTGTAACACTAACAGTGTGTTAAATTTTATCATCGAAAAAAAAAATCATTTCTTCGATCTAAAAAATAATTACGTGCTGTACCCTGTCATTTTAGGAATATTTAAGTATCCCAAACACAGACACCAAGTCTGAGCCTAAATTTTTGAAAAATAAGAGATTTATCGACATAAATGGATTTGTATATGGCAGATGCCATGTTAAATAAATTTTATGGCCCTGCAAATGTTTTCTGAGCTGTTCGATATTGGGCACTAGAGTCCATATTTGACCGGTTCACCCTGATAATTGTGTGACAGTACAGTCGCGTTACTTTATACGTCAACATTGGTCATTATCACTCGACAAATTTATTTCGGTCTATCGTGTCAAGCCCTATTTCCCCCGCGTAGCCTGACTAAGTGTCAACATTGGTCTTTATCGCTCCACTAGTTTGTATCGTTTCATCGGTATGAATTCCATATCCAATTATCCACATATAACCAACCCAACCTCTAATCCCGGTCCAATTTATTTATTTCTTTCATCGGTATATAGTCATGTTACGTAATATTTTATTTCGTGATACTTGTACTTATATGTCTATGGTATTACTATAGTATACTGTATACGTATATCAATTGCTTTTCCTTTCTATATAATCCTGGTGCCATCTATAGAGATAATTTCAGACACCCCCCCCCCCCCTCAATTTTATATCATTGCTGATTTAGTACAGTCGCGATGCATTACATGGCAAGATTGATCCACTAATTTATGTCAGTTCATCGGTACAAACCCCTTTTCTCCGAGTCCATATAACCAACCCAACATCTAAAAGAACTCCATAAATGACTATTCTGGCACTATATAGAGATGACTAAGATTCTGACACCCCCCTATTTTATAGCCTTGTTGCAACAGTAGAGTTGATATGCATAATATGTCAACATTGGTCGTTATCGCTCTACAAATTTATATCGGTTCAACCCTTAGTTCCCTGTATCGCCCACCCCTCCCTCAATTTATTTTTTCATTTGTATTATAGTCTCGTCACATACACATTTTATCTTTTGTAACTTTTGCTTCAACGCGTCGAGTTGGCTGCAGACAATACAAAACTGACAACATTTTTGGTGTTCAGATCTGTATAGACTCATGGTCGAATGGAGAAATATATTCTTGTTATCTAATACGACGCTGTTGTTTTGAATTTGGGGAGCACGAATGTCTCACAGTAGATCGGTGGGCATAAAGCATTAATGTCGTAATCGGCTGCCAAGAGGCCAATCAAAATCAGTCGACGTGCAACATTCTCCTATTTATATAAACGTCATACAATCATTTATTTGTTTTTATTTATAAGGGAAAGTAGGTTCATACTGAATTTCTAACGGGTCTACTCCGACACTCTACTGGATCAAATCATTGGACCCAAAGAAGTTTTAATATATTTTAAATAAGCTAAAATCACCACAACTCAACACGATCTACGTGTATCTCAAAGCTTTATTTTCCAACTGATTCACAGCAGTTGATCAATACTGCATGGTTCTGTAGAGAATATACCGTGCGAAAGGAAATAAGATAATATGGATTTGATTGTTATCATAAGTCTGCATACTTATATGCATCTGATAATCCATATAGAATGAAAACACATACTTATGAACAAAGCAGAAGATACATTCAGTTCCACGCGAATTCGTTCAATGGTGAAAGTTACACGATGACGTTGTTTGTCGACTATCGTTGAAATCGACATGATGCATGTTATGAGTGAAATGAACATCCTGCGTATCTGAAGCGGAGAGCTTCCCCAGTACGCCAAATAGTATACTGATTAGTTTCAGTTCCATACACTCTCGACAACATATATAACTATTGATAATAACCCCATCTATAAAGTGATTTTAACAATAATTGTTTTAAACGCTACATGTAGACACGCCTATGTTATTGTTTTAGCTCTGGTTCATTTATTACGCTTGCGTGTGATCAAATTAACAGTTACGCTGAATACACGTCATAAGACTTAAGTTCGTCTAGAGATCACGACTACGATGAACAGAGGCTCATAAGGCTGGTGCACAAACTGGCACATTTGTTTGGTATATTTTTAAAGGCAAATCGTCATAGATAACTACCTGGTGTCAGAATATAAAGGACAATATTGCGCATAAAATGCATCTGTATCAAAGCTACCACAAAGATAAGTAAAATTCCTGTACTTCCCCCTGTAATGGTGCAACTAACTTTATGGTGTATTCTTGTGAGATAATGTAATGCTATGTATAGGCAAATTTCGGTCACACCGTTACGGGTGGAACTACGAAGTTTTTAGAAGTGTAAAAATGGTCCACGAGATGAGGGACCATGCAGGCTGACAAATTAAATAAGTCGCTCTTTAAAAGCTTTCGGCCTTAGGCCTTCTTCGGTTGACATTATTCAGACAGAATCACATGATGGCATTCGGATAAACACACAAATAACAATCATTGTTATTTGAACGCCGTCGTGTGATTTTGTCTGAATAATATCAACTTCTTTCACAAAGTTTTTACTGCTCACATAGTTAGCTGATGTACAGATGCATTTTAAAAGCATTTTTGAGTTTATTCTGAGAATTATGTTTTGACCGTCCAACACACTTACGACTATTATTAGCCATTTGTAATCGTTATCGGTACGTGTTCATTGTGCGAAAGGTATCTATTATTCAACAGAACATTGCAACTAATATGTGTAGTATTCGTTATTGAATGTGAATGTAATAATATAATAATAGTTACGCTGAATACACGCGAGTTCTAAGTTTGTCTAGAGATCTCGACTCCGATGAACAGAGGCTCCTAAGGCTGCGTGCACACACCGGCACATTTGTTGATATATCGTCATAGAAAACTATCTGGTGTAAAGTTAACTGGTTAAGTTTTTATCAAAACACAGCTGTTAATATTGGATAAACTGTCATTTGGACTAAAGTTCCCAGTTGTATGAGCAAAATAAGTAGTGTTTTATGCGGTTTCGGACCAACATTAGTGAAATTTGCAGGTTTGGAGGTGATTGGTTCCCGAAAATGCCAGATGCAAATAAAACGCATACCTTCCTGCTATTTTTACACCCCCCCCCCCCCTATTGACGAACAGTTTACGAATGGTGTTTATGGTCACGTTGCCTTGCATTCAGTTCCGCCCATCGTTGTTATTACTGAATTGTGTTATCCACCTTGTTGAATAGAGTGTATGTTTACTTGCTTCGTTTGTGATCATGTATCTTATCTATCTTCTAAGATGTAACATTTACGAACGGTGTTTATGGTATCGGGCCATGACATGTGAAACATGAGTTTCATCCATCTTTGATGCCTGTTGATGGACATGGTTGTTCACGTCGATACAGTGTGTATGCATGGTAATTGTTGTGCAGGAGGTTACAGGGAACTAACAACGGTGGAATATGCTATATATATTATATTGATTCATTTAAACAATGTTCATGATTCTCTTCAATCAAATTGTCTGTGAATTGTACATATAATTATGGTATACCTGTGTATGTTAGCAGCTAAATGTTCTAAAAATCTGACAGTAGTATCGAATGTACTGAGTCTGGAATGATACAGGCGTGGCTCGAAGCAAAACCATTTGTGATATGAGTTGTCTTAATGAGTGGCGGTTTTGAATTTTGCAGAATAATATATGGGACATCATCAATCAATTTTAAAAATTTTAAACCCAAAATAAATGTCGCTAAACAAAAACAGTTAGTTCCTTCTTCGGGTCTATATGTGATCATGTTACGCATTCAGCTTCAATGACGTACAGTTTAGGAACATTGATCTCGGCGGAATGTGGCGGCCATGAATTCCATCCAACCTTGATGCTTTTCTGACGCCAGGCACAAATTGCTAAAATCAGTTAGCACATCACTGACTGCATATAACGCCATGAAACTCCGATATTCTATACTTTCCGGATTTGTCGTTTGCATTAACATTCCTATCTGACCATTTGATCCACGAGACACCTTGATCCGAGCGAGCACAATGAGAGCGTACTCGATGTTAAGGAACATTCTCTCGATAATAATATCCAATGCGGTAATGTTTGTCATAAAGTCACCGACTGGCTCCGGTCGCATTGAATAGGTGTCATTATATAGAGGATAACTGAACTTTTCGATGTGCCCGACTGCAAACGTTAGCAACTCTTTTGTAATTTTATTGCACATTCTGTCGATATTTCCCTCGCATTGATTGCTGCCCACGCGACTGTCAGCACGTGACTTATGTAACATATCACGTAATACGTGGCCAGCAACATTGTTCCCACATGTTTTTAATTTGATAATGATATCATTGACGATAGCTAACCATTTATTCATTATGACTTCCGATCTTCGCAATTCTCTTCTGACAGCATGACTGTCCCCTTTATTTGTATCTGCCGATCGTACCACGAAGAACTCTTCTAAAGGTTCATCAGTGGAATTGAGAATGGCACACATAAATGTAACACAGGTGCCACGTTCAAGAGGGTACTGTTGTCTGTTTTGTATCTGCCGATCGTATCACGAAGAACTCTTCTAAAGGTTCATTAGTGGAATTGAGAATGGCACACATAAATGTAACAAAGGTGCCACGTTCAAGAGGGTACTGTTGTCTAGAATACATCCAAAGATCAATCGTCTTATTAAATGACGTAAGCAATGATTTCATTGTGTCTATATACTGGCGTCTGACTGTATGGGTAGGACACCTCGTCATTACATATGCTGATACTCGTTGTTTCATGTCATGGGATACAATCCCGGTTCCATACATTACCTCTGTTGCTTCCAAGGTGTTCACGATATGAGACATATGACCCGTCTGCGTACAAGCCGGGTTTGTTTGAGAGAGTTCAATTATATTACCAACTATCTCCAGCTTTGCGCCTGATATTATTCCTGCGATATCATCAGTGATCAGACACAGCCATAGAAAACAACACAGCCGCCTGCGGACATATATAAGATCAGATTCCGAGATACCGACCAACAAGTTCATTTCAGGAACAAAATAATGAGGCAAGATTCTGTCATTCAAATACTGATCAAGTCTCTTCAATGCATTGCGGTGGCCCTGTGTATAACGGCTCACCGGCGGGGAAACAATTTTCACCATCGGTCCCGGTTAGCGTGAGTTTTTTGTTTTTCATAAACCAGTTGTTTTCAAGAAAGCTGTCTTTTTCTATGTTAACCCCGATGATAGGCGTAACGCATAAAGCAATCCTTGATGCCATGAATGTTACAGATTCCTTTGACAAACGTGTATTCTTTGAATATTCTGACGCGGTAAGCGGGCTTATCCCAAATATTATAAAATTTAAACAAGTTCAATGTATGCAAGTTTGTTTGTGGGCGAAGTTCGACATCCAAGCTCTCTGACTGTTGTGAAGCGTATGATATATGTTTGGATCAAGTGTTCGAAAATTTAATTTCCGTCGATGTACTTGGCTCTATTTTGTGTACGTTTATAGCACTCTTCAAACTTGTTATGAGATGATCGTAGCGAATTTCTGCATAGACACATGTTGGCCTGATTTTTGCGACGAAAAGTTGGCATATTGAACTGGGATTGGGTGCCATTATTAACCAAGATATATACGCATTCGGAATAGTCGGAACGCTCTTTAAAAAACACTTCTTCAAATATTTCCGTTATTTCGTTAAAACACTTCTTCAAATATCTCCGTAAAGGTAAAGGTACATTCTGTATAGAGTTATTACCCTTGAGATTAAATATGAAGCTAACATGCAGGATTATGTCGTGATTTAGTGGACAATCCCAAGCTCGCGTGCCACGCGTGGTCGGATTGGCCATTAATTAATGAAAATTTTAGGTACGGATTGTCCATTTATAAATGGACAATCCTTAGAGAATTGCCTGGTCTGGACTTGGTGACCGTGGTCTTCATGTGTTATAACTATATAGCTCATTATGTGTCAATAAAATTATCATGGCAGAACATTATGTGGTTAATATGACGGGAGCTTTTGAAGAACCATAAAGTGTACGTGCATTTCATAATTGAAACATGAGTATTTTGGAGTGCATGTGAGGACAAACGTTTTCTGATTTTTCCGTTTTTGCTAATTTGTTCCAGCCATTTTTTTTACACCCACCCCCTAGTAGCACGAAAACAAGGATTTACGAGAGATAAAACAACACCGAATGTATTTCCTTGCATACTATAATGATATATGAATAGTATGTGCTTTTTCTTCAGTGTATTTTCTCATAACAATCAGTCCAGTTGAATTTTTATGTCAGATGCTGTTTGAATTATTCTTTTGTTAGACTGGTAGATAGGTTTACTTAGCTCATACTCCATATTGTAAATTTGAACAATCAATTATAAATAGCTACATTATGCTACATTTTGAAAACAAAACTGTCCGAATTGGTAACAAGCAAAAACATTTATCTATGCTGGATTAATTAATAACTATGGTAAAAACAAATACAAGACAATAATATTCCATGTGTGATCTGCTATTACACTTTGAGATGCTGTGTACTTATCAAACTGACAGTTTTTATGAGTAAACTTAAGTTGACATTGCAGCATGCTGCAACATTCCACCACCTAATCAGACTTATTGGTATATAATTCTCTTTGTTATATGCTTGATTTGAGTGATTAAAGCCACATTGCGGTTTGCGCTCCAAAAAACACAACATAATATTCGCTTTTGAATTTTTTTCGGTATTAAAACAGATAATTACATGCATAAACTACCTTTCTATGGCAAATATGTGTCACAAAAAGACGCATTCAAGTCATGAAATTACACAAATATCTGGGTGTTTGGGACCCAAACAATCCATCTTCCATTTTCCATCATTGTCGGTACGCGATAAGGCGTTTCAATTTGATCATGTGTGTCCATGCGACAACAATGGTCTCTGGTGACAAGAATTTAATGATAGAACAGTCCTCCTGCATTTATCAGCAACGTAGCGACGATGAGTTTTCAGGCAGGAACATAATATTACTAATATAATAATAATTAATTATTATAAGAATTATGTACCATATCAAAGTAAAAGATGCCAGCTTCATGTTCCGCACTGGTGTGAAATTTGAAAGTGGTGTCGTTGCTATGGGAACGGCATGTAAACAATGTAGACACATTTTGAGGAAAAACAAAGGTAATTCTATTCTAGAGACTGAAACCGGTGGTGAAGATGCTGCTTTTGTGTTACTTTTCCATGTCTATTTTCAAACTACTCCAATATAAAATGGGGTAAACAGGTGTGTTATGTAGATTGTTTGCCATTTTGGGACAGACATTCTACGTTATATGGTTTACGACTAAACATTGTTTGTGTATATTTCATTTTATTACTAACTTCAGTAGTTGGTGCACCTATCACAGATAAGTGTTCGCGTTTTTATATTTTCGATTCTGATAACTAAAGCGCCTTTTGAAGAAATGTTGTTGTTGTTGTTGTTGTTATTGTTGTTGTTGTGATTGTTGTTGGAATCTGATGATACGGGTACCATCGAATCGGATAATGTACCAATATCGGAATATTTTAAAGTTATTTATTAGTCTGAATTTTTCAACCATTTATTGTTTTCAAGAATGCTATATATCACCCACCACGCGTCTTCCGCTGGCGACATGCATGTTACTCACTGGCAGGTAGTTAGAAAGAACAGCGGCATTGAAGTTCAATCAAACAAGATGGCGACTTAAACGGGTGAATTTTTTTTGATGGGAATCAAAACACGTATAAATCAACCTGTATAGGCGGTATCCTGCATCACAACAAGTAGCGTCGAAGACACAATCGACCGACTGGTCATATGATCGCAGTGAGTGACTTGATTGCATAAAATACATATAAATAAATCAAGTTTGAAAATCCACAAAAACACATCACCAATTGTCGTGCAACTGTTTACTACTGAGAAATATGCCTGACAAACGTCTACCAGCATCAACATCAAGCGCTGATGAAAGCTTGCATACGGAATCGGTAAAGCCTAAACTAAAGCAAAGGCCTTCTAAACAGTGACTGAGGTCTTAATAAATAGAAATTTAATGCATCAAATACCAGCATGTCCGCGATAGTGGCGAGTATTTGAGTACATGACGTCATCAATAATATCGGTTGACTTATTCCCGTTTCATTTGGGTCACACAAAAGTGTGTGCCCGTGTGTTTCAATTTTTTAAAACGGTTCATTAACACAGGCTGGTCGCCATATTGCTACGTCATCATCATATCAGGAAATTGTAATAGGTAGCTGAGAACGATTTATGACGTTGACCGGTGTTCTAAAATATAAGTATGGTTGTAAAATAAGTATGGTTTTTGGCTTAGGCATGCGCATAGGACACAAAACATCTAATGCGCGAGTATTGCGCATGCGCGCGTTGTGACCTTCACTGTGAGGTCTGTATAAACCGACTGTCAATCATTTTGTCTCTTTTATCGAGTTGAACTGAGCAATAACAATCAGACTTCTCGGATTTTGTGAGCTACATACGACAATTACATGCATCCCAAACTTGAAAATCGCTTTCAACTTCTAGGAAAACAATGACGTTTACTACTGTTTAGTCTGTAGGATTGTTTCAGTGCAGGAATCAATTATATTAACTTATAGGCGCTCTAGTCATCAATAAACGAGTTTGAGAACTCATATTTATTAATTATGACTATGACCAGGGGCGCCGGAAGCATCCAAGGGTAAGGGGGGGGGGGCAGAGCCTACAAAAAGGGCACTTTTCCGCAAAAAAGGGCATTTTCTCCGCAAACTCGGGAAAATAACCATAAATTCATTGTGGCAAAAATCCCTATTTTAATGGTACCCCCTATTTGTCGGTTTTTATGGCCGTTTTGTGATAAAATTGACAAAAAATTAATATTCCTTGTGAAATTGGTGGTATTTGGACCAAAAAAGTCACATTTTGCTATAAAAAGACGAGATTAAACACACAAAAAGCATTTTCTGTCTCCAGAAAAAGGGCAAGTCCTGCCCCCGCTCGCCTCGGCCCCTTGGTCAAGGGCAGGGGGGTCAGCTGTCCCCTCTTCCCCCCTCTTCCGGCGCCCCTGACTATGACTCGTATGAGTATGAGATATAAATAAATTTCGAACTTCAAGTCACTAAATTGACAAATTAGAAAGTAATTTTGTCAAATAAATTTTGATTCCAATGTATTAGAACTAAATTATAAGTTAATATTATATAACTAATAGTAATATACTAGTACTGCTATTTACTAGTCTGATTCTGAATATATTAATAATATTTATAAGGAAAGTCCTACTCCTAGTCCTAGTTTCCTTTCTTTTTAATTTTATGTTATATTTATATGTTCTTTATTTCGGACAAATGTGTCCATATATATGCCATAATATGGATTAGATAGAATATCTGAAATTAATATAGAATGTGGTTCCACATAGTAAATAGTTCTGAGTTATATTTAATATCTGAATTGCAAATGGCAGAAATCAGAGAATTTGATTTTGGGCTTGTTTGGTTTCTCTCGCGGAAGCTGTAAATACTTTTTCTTCGCAACATCAGCAAATTTGGCACCCACCTCGAGACAAACATCTCACTTGCGCTGCATGAGCGTTCATATCCCATCAAGAGTCTGAATGAATTGTTATAGCAAACAATGCGAGTTTCCTCATGTTGGACCACGTAGTCCACAGATGTGAACAGTACATTGGAGCGACATATCGTTCAAACAGAAATGTTTTTACATGAACAGAGCATCTCGGAAACCTCATAACCAGCATGTTTGCATGCCCTTGCGCATACATATCTGAATTGACGTGCGATATCATCAGTGAGATCTTCCATTATAATATGACCAAGATACATGTATTTAATTGATGTATATAACTCAATCCTGATTCGTAATATGGCCACCGATAGCCATCTTGGATTTTGCTCTTTGCATGACTAAATCCTTTGGCTCACTCTACAGTACAGAGCACATCCCTCAATCAATCGTCATCAGAATTCATTATATTCATGTTCGGGGTGACCAGTAGATGGGAGCTATCAAATGTTTTTGAATTTCATTGGGAAAACATGGCCGCCTGCAGCCATCTTGGATTTAACTTTTTATATATATCTTCATGTTGACGACTTGACGTCTAGTGTAATAGTATTACTATTACTTAGAAATTTCAACATGCACTCCACATTCCTTCTCAGGAGACGGGAGCGATTGCTCTCGCAACCATACACACTCTCAATTTTTAATTTACGGGGTCGCCAATACGACAACGACCACCGCCTGGTCAAACTACACACACGTACCAAGTTTCGTCCCGATCGGTCGAGAATCGTAGATTTGTATAAATGACAGACAGACAGACAGACAGACAAACAGAGGTCTTCAAAAAATATATATGAGATGAATGAATTTAAGCCATTAATAAGCGCAAAGTACACTTGTGACTTGTGTGCTCTACGACTGATGCAAACAACATGGTAATTATAATGGAAATTAATAAACGGCTGGAGTCATAAATAAATTTTCATTATAAATACCATGTTATTTTATTCGTTCATAGAGCACACGAGTGTATTTTGCACTAATACATGTCTCAAATTCATCCATTTGTTGCATAAACTCTGTTGATTATAAACTGAGATGGTCACACAAATGGTCGGATTTAGTGTACAGTCCCCATTTAAGCTATCCATGCCCAGCCAAGCCCGACAGAAAAATCAACCGTCACTCAAAGAGGGCACGTCCTTTCTCTGGGCGGCGACTCTGAGCGATGAATGGGAATGAAAATGACCGCTAGCTGGTGTTGAGTTCTTTATATCTATATTATCTCCTAATTAGGAGATAATATCTCCCAATTAGGAGACACTAAGTCCTAATTAGGAGATAATAACTCCTGTATCTCCTAATTAGGAGATAATATATCCTAATTAGGAGATACTAAGTCCTAATTAGAATATAATATCTCCTAATTAGGAGATACTAAGTCCTAATTAGGGGATACTATCTCCTACTTAGGGAGATACTATATATCATAGTATTTTTTGTTAGGTGGCACTAAAACGCTTCCATACATATTTGACCTTTTTGTATGATTGGCTGCGGACACACGTATCGCGGTAGCGATGACATAGTAGGTGTGACAATTTATTATGGTGGAGTTTGGTGACAATTGGTTAATTGGTCGAGTCGACTCATTATGCGGAAACTCAGCGGGCAACATAACCAGCTATGGCACAGAAATATGACGACAGATTGTCACAAAATAAGCACTATAATAAATTGTCACACCTACCATGCCATCGCATTGTGGTACGTGTATCCGCAGCCATTATTTAGATAAAATCGTTCATGATAATCCCTCTCCAGTCTCCAATACATATGTGCCAACCACACTTATTTGTGACAAAAATCAATACTTATTTTGCAAACGACAAAATGTATTGTAAATGTTAGAATCCTTAAAACAATTGTAAAATCGGTACGCATTTCTGCTTCCAGATGTTCTTTAGTTTGGTAATCTTAAAAGAGGACACCCGTCATCCCCGATAATCCGCTTTCAAGTCATATTATACCCAGTTTTTTGACAACCCGTATACTTATTTGTCAGAAAAATCAATACTTATTTTGCAAACGAAAATATTTCTTGTTAATGTTAGAAGCATTAAAGCAATTGTACAATCGGTATGCATTTCTGCTTCCAGATGTTCTTTAGTATGATAATCTTAAAAGATGACACCCGTTATCCCCGATAATCCGCTATCCAGTCATACCGAGCTATTTGACAACCATACTTATTTGTCGGAAAAATCAATACTTATTTTGCAAACGAAAATATTTCTTGTTAATGTTAGAAGCATTAAAGCAATTGTACAATCGGTATGCATTTCTGCTTCCAGATGTTCTTTAGTATGATAATCTTAAAAGATGACACCCGTTATCCCCGATAATCCGCTATCCAGTCATACCAAGCTATTTGACAACCATACTTATTTGTCGGAAAAATCAATACTTATTTTGCAAACGAAAATATTTCTTGTTAATGTTAGAAGCATTAAAGCAATTGTACAATCGGTATGCATTTCTGCTTCCAGATGTTCTTTAGTATGGTAATCTTAAAAGATGACACCCGTTATCCCCGATAATCCGTTATCCAGTCATACCGAGCTATTTGACAACCATACTTATTTGTCGGAAAAATCAATACTTATTTTACTTACAAATTAAAACAAATGTGGGATCTGTATAATAAGTATGCAATTTCATTCTCATATTTGACCTTTTTGTATGATTATCTAGATAGAAATTGTTCATGATAATCCCTCTGCAGTCTCCAACCATGTCTATATAGCCTACATATGTGCCAACCATACTTATTTGTCAGAAAAATCAATACTTATTTTGCAAACGAAACCATGTCTTGTTAAAGTTAGACGCCTTAAAATAATTGTACAATCGGTATGCATTTCTGCTTCCAGATGTTCTTTATTATGATAATCTTAAAAGATGACACCCGTTATAATTATCCCCGATATTCCGCTTTACAGTCATACCGAACAATATTTGACAACAATACTTATTTGTCGGAAAAATCAATACTTATTTTACTTACAAATTAAAACATGTGATTATGTGAGTGGGTCTAAATGACCGCGAACCGTTTATTGGGAATTTGGGATTGGGCCCGGGAGGATTTGGAATGACAGTATGTCCTCCCCCACGACCCACTTAGGAATGATGTTGGGTGTTATAAATGGTGATATAACAATGAAAAATGATGGGAAAATGATCTAAACTTTTTTTTTTACTTCTTCTTTTTCGCTTTTCTCCCTAATTATGTATACTGTTTCTGCGTTTCAATTGTTCTTTTTCTTCTTCCCTCGAGTGGTATTGATGGCCCCTGGTGGTGGTTTCCTGTCGGTCCTACCAGAGGTCTATCATACCCTATTAGGCCACTTCAAGTAAATGTTGCTACTGGTGTGACCTCTTACTGCAAAACCACTTCAAGTCAGCCTGCATGCATGTGTACGTATGGTCATGGTTGGTCCATGGACACAATGCACCGACTGGAAAGTGTTCACATCGTGCGAGACTTGCATGGCTTGGGATTAAAGGGTACTGTACACTGAATCCGGCTATTTATGAGACCATCTCCTTTTATACTCAACATAATATATATGAATGAATGAATTTGAGCCATTAATTAGCGCAAAGTACACTTGTGACTTGTGTGCTCTACGAATGATGCAAACAACATGGTAATTATAATGGAAATTAATAAACGGCTGGAGTCATAAATAAATTTGACAACCATACTTATTTGTCGGAAAAAACAATATTTATTTTGCAAAAGAAACCATGTCTTGATAAAGTTAGAAGCCTTAAAACAATTGTACAACCGGTATGCATGTCTGCTTCCAGATATTCTTTATTATGATAATCTTAAAAGATAACACCCGTTACCCCCCGGCGATATTCCGCTTTCCAGCCATATATACCGAGCTATTTGACAACCATACTTATTTGTCAGAAAAATCAATACTTATTTTACTTACAAATTTTAAACGAGAGGCCGATCACGATCGGCAGATGTTTAACCCATACCTTGCCGACAGCGATGAGCTATTTTCATATATCCTTACCCCATCCTTTTCATGAGTGCAAAACTTTAAACAATTCACACCTTACTATTAATTCACAAGTGAAATCACACTTATTGGGCACCTTGCTCACATTAACACAATGTTAACAGACGTGGCTTTGATTTCAACCTGAACCTATTAGTGACTCCAACACAGATACATGTATGTCTTATAGAGTTATAAGTCTAATTAAGCTCAATCCATAGTCGGAGAGAAGCACCATAGCTGTTAAATATCAAATAATTAAGAAATTAGGTAGATAAACATCATAGCAACTCAATTTATCTATGTATTACATTGGAACATGAGACATTACATATTGTGTGGGTTTTTTATTATCATTGCTATTTTTTTGTTCATAATATCTTGTGTCAGCTGCATATTAAAAATTCATAGCAACCTATTAATATTTCACCACTAAAAAACAATCAATACCTGATCAACTATAGAAGTGAGGGATGTATAGACCTGGATATAAAATATGATTGCTAATGATTGGATATAAATGTTAATTTTCTTGTAAGTTGATCATTAGAAAAATATGTTTGTGAACAGTTTAAATATAATTAAAGTTAAAGGGGTACTGTACGCCAAATGTTGTTGTTGGTTTCTATAGTCTCCGAGTCGGAGAATAAGGTAACAATTTTTCCATTATTTGAAAGTATGTTGAGTACGAAGTCATGTTACGGATGACAAATTTACCGGAATGCAAAAATACAAATTGTCGTTATCGAGTAATTTTTGTAAAGTTTTCAACCAAATGAATCAAATAAAAGTTTTAGTATATGCATACTAGTCCCATATAATCATTTAAGTTATTGTATCATCGCTAGTCAGTGAGTGGCTTGAGTGTTCTCCCCGTATCATCATAATATTTTAAGCGATCGTGTGTGCGATCGGTTTAAAATCCAGTATCCCTCAATTACTGTTTTTGATTACGGTAATTCGTAATTTAATTGACGCCATTTTATGGCTCCAGTCATAAATTCAATTTATATCAAATTATTAACTTGTAAATTATTAAATTTTAAGATAGCCTATTAACCTGAGCGTTTACAGAATACATCTTCGACTCAAATTACTTATGTTTCTATATATTATCGATATTAGATCGTTGTTGTCACCGGAAATTTAATGAAAATGGCGTACAGTACCCCTTTAAAGGTACTCAACCCGTAAAGAGGGTCCCCATCTCAACAGATTCCAACAACAACAATCCGATCAGAGGGTCCTATATTACTATTTCTTTGGCTTTGGGGGTAAAAAATATTTGATTCGAGTCGAGGAACCCATCAAACAAAGCTCAGAGTTATTAGATATTGATTTTTGAAAATTCTTATGTTCTCGAGATGAGTACTTATAACTGCCGTCAATTTGGTAACATGCTCGAGATTTTACGCCAAAATTCTATTCAAACAGACAAGGATGGATAACTCTATAATCAAGTGGTAATAATTGACTACGTACTGGGCCAGTAAGAATTCCCGATAATGAAAAATAATAGATTTCTAAAATCGATATCTAACAAATCTGAGCTTTGATGGGTGACTTCCTCGACTCGAATCAAATTTTTTTGACCCCCGAAGCCATTGAAATAGTAATTGAGAGGAGTTTTATCGGGTTGAGTACCTTTAAGGTTTATAATATTATCACAACCATTCGATCGATACCAAAATCTATACAGGTGAAGAATGTGTCATGATTATCACAGATGTGATTATTTATAGAGTAATCATGCAAAAAATATTTAGCTATCACATTGTGTCAACAGGATTGGTGAAGGATGTTAATATATTTAAGCAAATAAACCAAATGACCCTCACTGTGCAGGTTAGAGGTGTGTTATCATAAACTGTGCCAGAACTATAAACATAATCAATGGAAATATTTGAGTTATCAAATTGGATAGTAAGGGGTTAATCTTACCCAAACTAATGAACTGATAAACACAGAGTAGTCAACAAAATGCATGTCATTGGATTTAGAAACCCATACAATAAGTCAGTCTCAAGAATCCCAGCACTGTTAATATTATCCTGTAGCCCAAATGCAATTGAGGGAATTTCAAAATAAGACATATCCTCTAATGATGAATTTCAATTGGTCATTTCTTGAAACACTGACTGAACCTGGCTCAAAGTTAAAGTGATAATTTAATATATGTCTATCAGATAATATGAGTCAATCGAATGGGTTAATTTTAATCCCAAATTCATGCAAATTAAAAGTGGATCACCATCAACATGTACATAGAATAGGAGAATGATCAAATAAAAAACACCAGAAGACCATATGATGTGTGCAGAGGGTTAATAATTTTCAATGACATCATATGATGGAACTAAGGAATGCTGTATTAATTATTTTCTAAGTTATAACAACAGTGTCTCTGTAAACAATAATGCCATGAACTGCATGGTTTCAACAGAGAACAGAACTGGAATAAAGAGTCTAACATCAATCAAAGTTTGACAAATGTTTATATTAAGTCTGCAGTCACCAGTGGAACTATCAGGTCACTGTGTCCAAAGCAATAAATTATCTCCTTCCAATAACACAGGTGTGTCTTGTTCTATTCAAATTTAATAGTGCATGGAAAAGATGTATGAATTATACAGGGCCATAACTCTGTTAATATATACCGGATCAAACCCATATTCGCACTTGATCTGTATTTAGGGGTCAGAAATTCATATACCAAAATTGGTGTCGATCAGATGAAAAATGTTTGAGTCATCCTGGCTTGGATGAATTCTATTTAAAAACAAGAGTGGAAAGGGTTAACTAAACAATACCAAAATCCATACAGATGAAGAACGTTCTAAGAAAGACCTAGGTAAGAAATATGAGGCAGATCAGAAGAAAATTGTTTGACTTTGATGCATCAGATAGCATTTGTGAGCAGGGTTAATTATTTTCTAAACCGATCAACCAATCAATGTCAATGACATTTTTTTTATTATTATTATAAAAGTTAAAAGTAATTTTTTTTTTAAGAAATCGATTTTTTTTCCCATTTTTTTTTTTCGAAAAAGGGTCATAACTCCTTAAATAAATCGGATCAAACCCATATTCGAACTCGATCTGTATTTTGGGCTGTGAAACTCACATACCAAATTTGGTTTCGATCGGATAAAAAATGTTTGAGTTATCGCATTACTCGTAAAGTGTCTACGGACAGACAGACGGACAGACAGACGGACAGACAGACAGACGGACCAACGACGAGTGGTCAATCCGGGCAACGACACTATGTTTACCATACTATGGTATGGGTAAACATAAAAACCAACGACAAAGTCACGACATTCAGATTTGTAAGCCGTTCCATGTGTTGTTTGTGTGGCATTATATAATAAATGTAGTAAATTGGATTAACACAGAAATCAGATGCAATTTATGTTTGGAATAATCTATTTTGAACTTCGAATAATACACAATGAAGACGAATAAAACACAACTCAAATTACATTCCTGAAATTTGTTCATTTTCCATATACTTTTCAATTTGTCGGGTCTAATTGTGTTTTAGCGTCTCTGTAGGCCTATATGTGATGTCCCCAGGGTTGTGAATTTCATTTGGAAGGGAAGAAGCACATAATTAATCATAGATGTACAAACACCAAACTTAATATGTATACATAACGCGCAATTCCCAAATTATTTTGTGTGATGTGATAATAAGATTCATTTTGCTCGCCAAAATTGTGTATGTTCCTTTCGTGTGACTATATATCGATTAAATCATTCAATTTTCACTTGCTTGAAGATCGGTGCTGAACACCCACTCTTTGGTGATACTGTTTCCCACCGAGGCGCAACCTACGTTTTATGGGAGGAGTGAACATGCGCAGACGAAAAAAACATAAAAAACCATACTTATTTTACAACCATACTTATATTTTAGAACACCGGTCCTGATTCTGGCCGATGCGCCATGTAAAATGTCTGAAAGAAACAAGTCATATTTGTTGAATAATAGACATGATACAGGTGAGATACATTGATTCTGCCAACGGCATACGTTTCTTCAAATATAGAGGCGCCAGTTGCTGTAAAAACATCGCAGTTTAATGGTAAATTGGATGAAAAAATAGACTTTAACCTATTTTATTTATCGACAATGACGACATGACCAAATTTCGACCCAAGTGCTTGATGCACACCTGGTACTTCTATACAAGGTAAGTGGTCTAATTACTTCAAAATCCAAAATATCACTCAATTATCACTGTTTAGAAGGCCTGTGACTAAAGGCGGTATTGCCAAATTAAAAACAAAAAACAACACCTAGCCAAACAACATTGAACTTTGGTCCTGACCCCAAAAAACAAGTCAATAGTAGCTCAGCCATTGAGAAAAGTTTGGAGTTGATAAATAAGAAACTGGATATGCTTGTGACAACAGAACAATTAGATAATAGACTTAAGCCGTTGGTGAAAGTGGATGACTTGAACACAATTCTGGAAAAGATGAGAGGTGACTATGACAAAAAAATAGTAGATGTGAGGGATGAATTTGCAAGCAACATTTACAAATTAGAAAAATCAATGGACTCATTAAAGCAAGAAGTGAAACAGCTAAACGATGATTCAGATGATAAAAGTGATGAGATAGTAAAACTCAAAGAAGTGAACAGAAAGCTAAATGATAACATCAATAATCTAGAGCAACAGACAAGGAAGGAGAGTGTGAGAATATTCGGGATAGATGGTGACAGTAAGAATGAAACTCGGCTGGAATGCGAACAGAAAGTTGTAAGAATGTGCAATGATAAGTTAAGTATGAAAATATCATTGTCAGATATCAGTATTGCACATAGACTGGGTCACTATACTGACAATCAAGATCAGCCTAGACCTATGATATGCAAATTTGTATCGAGAAGAACAAAGAATGAAGTGATTGGTGCAAGAAAGGTGCTGAAGGGGCAAAAGACTGTCATAAAAGATGACCTCACCCAAATAAACAATATCTTGTTGAAAACAGCAAAAGAAACACAAGGGGTTAAAGATTCGTGGACAATGAATGGTAAAATATTCATAAAATATACTGATGATAACAAGAGAAACAAAGTTATTAAATGTTTGAGAGACATATAATTAAACATTCCCATAATGTGCAGATTGGAAATGTTTGTCTATTGTTTGATCATCAGCCATGTCCACTAAATTGTAGTGAATATTATCAGTCCACTATGTCCATTAGTATATGGTATACATGTGTGTTTAAAGTCCTTTGAAAAAGTCAGTCCATATATGTGTATATGTATGATGTGTATATGTATGTATATGCATATGGGTATATATGTATGTATATGTATATGTATGTATATATATATGTGTATGTTGTGTGTATATATATGCATGTATATATTGTTGACACAGAGGCATATTGCATAATGGGTGTAACTCTAATTGAAATACATTGTTGACCCCATCCCATAAATGATTAAATTACAAATATATACATTGGTTGACAAAATGAAGTCCTACCTAGTCATGATATATCGTGATGGATAGAATTGATGTGCATTCCTATCCCACACTTAAATGAATAAATTGAGTGGGTGTATCTGTAATTGGATTATATTGTTGACCCCATCCCATAAATGAATAAATTACAAATATATACATTGGTTGACAAAACGAAGACCTAACTAGTCATGGTATATCGTGATGGATAGAATTGATAAGCATTCTTATCCCACACTTAAATGAATAAATTATAAATGTACAATTATTGTTATTACAACTGTGTCCTACAGTCAAGATGCCACAGTGGTTGTAATTTTAATGCATTTGCTGGTCCACCCTTAGATTGATGCATTACAAATCATTGCTAATCCCACCCCTGCATGACTAAATAATAAATAATATAGTCACTGCTCATACAGCTAAGTCCAAAATGATATATCAGAATGGACCAAATTAAATTCATTGCTGAATTGCACAACTAAATTAGAAATAATATACCCATTAATAACACAGTCAATGCTTGCCCATTCATTATGTCATGTGTTTAACTGGAATACACTGAATAAATCAAAATATATACTTTGGGTGGACAAAAAGTCCAATTAAGTCATGATATATCATAATGGACAGAACTGAACTACATTGAATGCATACATTGTATATGTACAATTATTGTTCTTATTATCACAACACATGTGTCCTATCCAGTTATGATGTCACGATGGAAGTAATTGGAGTGCATTTGTCGCCCTCACCCCTGAATGAATACATTGAACATCATTGTTTACCCCACCCCTGCATGACTCAATTATAAAACATCTTTTTACTGCTCATAGAGCTAAGTTCTAAGTGATGTATCAGAATGGATGAAATTAAATTCATTGCTGCCTTGCACAATTAATTTATGAATTATATATTTATTGCTGACATAACCATGCCAACCCAGTCATGATAGTCGATTGGTGTAACTGGAATGCATTGTTGACTTGACCCCTTAAATGAATAAGCCGAAAATATATAACTATTGTTGACACAACTAAGTCCTAAGCAGTCATGATATATCATACTGGATGAAATTGAAACTCGTGGTGACCCCACCCTTGAATGGGTGGAATTAAAATGAAATGTTAACCCACACCCTTAATGGAATGGAACTGAATTGCATTATTGACCCATCCTTAAATGAATAATTAAAATATTTTCATTTATTGTTGACAGACCTAAGTTACACCCAGTCAATAAATATCATTATGGATGAAATTTGAATATATTATGACCCAACCCACTCAAATTTCATGGATAAGTTATAACAATAGTATATATTTGGCACTCTTTATTTCTACCAAATCATTATCTATAATTATATGAATGGATGGAATTAAATTCATTGTTGATCCCACCTGTTGCATGACTAATTATACATATTTTACTGTTGACAAAGCCAAGTCCTATAGAGGCATATGACATAATGGATGTAATTATTATTGAAATGCATTTTTGACCCTACCCCTGAAATGATTGAACTAAAAATATATACTTTGGGTGGAACTGGAATGAAATGTTAACCCCACCCTTAAATGAATGGAGCTGAAAAGCATTCTTGTCCCATCACTAAATGAATAATTTATAAACTGTCACTTATTATTGACAGACATAAGTCCCACCTAGTCCTTATATACCATGATGGATGGAATTGGATTATACTATGACCTAACCCACTCAAGTCTCATGAATAATTTATAACAATAATATATGTTTAGCACTCTTGAGTTCTATCAAGTCATTATATCTAATTATATGAATGGATGGAATAAAATTCATTGTTGATCAAATAGTTATAATTAATATTTTGTTGTTGATACAGCTTAGTCGTACAGGGGCACGTAACATATTGGATGTAAGTGAATGCATTTTTGACCCCACCCCTGAAATGAATTAAAAATATATACTTTGGTTGACAGAGCCAAGTCCTACTAAGTCATGATATATCATAAGGGATAGAATTGATATGCATTCTTACACCACCCTTAAATGAATAAATAACAGATGTATAATTATTGATGTCACAAATGGATGAAACTAAATTCATTGCTGAAGTGAACAATTAAATTAGAAATAATATATTTATTGATAACAGCCAATGCCTACCCGTTCATTATGGCATGGATGCAACTGAAATACATTGAATAAATTAAAATACACTTTTGGTTGACAAAACTAAGTCATTCCAAGTCATGATGTATCATAATTGATAGAATTGAAATACATTCTTACCCCACCATTAAATGGATACATAACCAATGTACAAGTATTATTGTTGTTGTTGTTACAACACTTATGTCCTATCAAGTTATGATGTCACAATGGATGCAATTGGAATGCACTTGTTGGTCCCACCCTTAAATTAATACATTGAAAATCATTGTGTTGACCACACACCTACATGACTAAATTATAAATAATATATTTACTGCCCATGCAGCTAAGCCCTAAGTGATATATCAGAATGGATGAAATTAAATTCATTGCTGACTTGCACAACTAAATTAGAAATGATATATTTGTTTTCCTACCCAGTTGTGATGTCATAATGTAGAGGGAATACACTTAGCTGGCCCCTACCCCTAAAATAATAAACTGAATTTCATAGTTTGCCCCCACCCTTAAAATAATAAATTGAACTTCATAGTTGACACCACCCAGCATGACTAAATTATAAATAATTTATTTATTGCTGATACAGCTAAGTACTAAGTGATATAAATGGAAATTCATGTTTGAAACCCACCCTTAAAAGAAATGGAAATTAATTGTTGACCCACCCCTACATGGAACCCACTTCTGCATGACCAAATTATAAATAATATACTTATTGCTGAACAGCTAAGTCCTAAGTTATTTATCTAAAAGGTTTAAGTTAAATTCCCTATTGACATGCATGACTAAATTATAAATAATATACTTATTGCTGAACAGGTAAGTCCTAAGTGATATATCAGAAAGGTTTAAATTAAACTCCCTGTTGACATGCATGACTAAATTATAAATGAAAAAATATTGACATGTCATAATACAAAATGAAAAATATATATCTATTGTTGACAGAACTAAGTCATACCCAGTCATGATATAAAATAACAAATGAAATTGAAATGCATTTCTTTACCCCCACCCTTAAAGGAATAATTAAAAAAGTTACTATTGTTGACAAAACTAAGTTCTACCTATTCACTACATGTCATGATGAATGGAATTATATTGAATTTATTACCCATGCATGGAATCCACTCCTGCATGACTGAATTATAAATAATAAACTTATTGCTGAACAGGTAAGTCCTAAGTGATATATCAGAATGTCACAAATATGTCCCACCATGATATGTCACAATATATGTAATTGAAACACACTGTTCCCCATTAAAAGAATAAATGGAAATTCATTTTTGACACCCACCCTTAAAATAAATGGAAATTCATTGTTGACCCCACCCCTACATGGAACCCACTTCTGCATGACCAAATTATAAATAATATACTTATTGCTGAACAGCTAAGTCCTAAGTGATTCATCAAAAAGGTTTAAGTTAAATTCCCTGTTGACATGCATGACTAAATTATAAATAATATACTTATTGCTGAAGAGGTAAGTTCTAAGTGATATATCAGAATGTCACAACTATGTCCCACCATGATATGTCACAACATATGTAATTGAAACACACTGTTCCCCATTAAAAGAATAAATGGAAATTCATTTTTTGACACCCACCCTTAAAAGAAATGGAAATTCATTGTTGACCCCACCCCTACATGGAACCCACTTCTGCATGACAAAAGTATAAATAATATACTTATTGCTGAACAGCTAAGTCCTAAGTGATCCATCAAAAAGGTTTAAGTTAAATTCCCTGTTGACATGCATGACTAAATTATAAATATATACTTATTGCTGAAGAGGTAAGTCCTAAGTGTTATATCAGAAAGGATTAAATTAAACTCCATGATGACATGCATGACTAAATTATAGATGAAAAAATCTTGCTGACACAGCAAATTCCTACCTAATTTTGACATGTCATAATGCACAATGAAAAATATATATTTATTGTTGACAGAACTATGTCATACCCAGTCATGTTATAACATAACAAATGAAATTGAAATGCATTTTTTACCCCACCGTTAAAGGAATACTGTTCTGCCAAGTCATTATATAACTATTATATTGTCAAATGCATTGCATTGTCAAATGGTCAAGTCACAATGGATCTAACTAGAATGTATTCTTGACCGCACCCCTCAAATGACAATTATAACTAAGTTCTACCCAGTCATGATATATCACGATGGAAGGAATTGACACAACATAGTCCTATCCAGTCATTATGTACCGTATCGTAATGGATGGAATTCAAATACATTTTTGACCCCCTACCCTTAAATGGATGGAATTGATATACATTGTTGATCACCAACCTTAAATGAATAATATAGACATATTGTATTGTATGCGTATATGTATGTGTATATGTATGTATATGTATGTGTGTATGTGTATGTATGTATATGTATATGTATGTATATATATATATATATATATATATATATATATATATATATATATATATATATATATATATATGTATATGTATGTATATATGTATGTATATGTTATTTGTTTATTATATGTTTAGTATATATAATATTATTGTTATTGACACATGTAAGGACTTGTATTGTGATCCAACCCATCCAATGTTTAGGAATAATTTATAACAATATTACCTGTTGGCATTCTTGAGTTGTCAAGGCATTATGTTGATCCAATTTATTGTTGACTAAATTATAAACAATATATACATTATTGACACAGTCCTACGTGGGGTATATGCCATATTGGACGTAATTGTAATATGAATACATTGTTGACCCCACAAACGCAGTCATGATATATCATAATGGGTATAATCAGATAATTAAAATGCAATATTACCCCACCCTCAACCCTTTCATTACGGGCTCTTCGCTGGTGAGTATTACAGATCACAAGTCGGTGCATTGCCCTGTGTGTGCGAGTTTCATATAGGGATCCTCGCATATATGGGTGAATGCACTGGCTTATCGTGTCAAGGTAAATATTGTTTGGACAATGTATTTTCATATATATGCGAGTATCCCTATGTGAGACTCTCATATATGAGAAAATGCATTGGCACAGGGTATTCGCATAATTGCAGTAAGCTCCGGTCATGGAATAAATTATAAATGTAGAATCAGTGTCGTATGACAGTATGCCACGCTTGAATTTTACCAATTCATCTTCTTTTTAATGGACATAATTGAAATGCATTGTCGATCGCAAATGAATCAATTAAATATATATATCCATTTTAGACAAAATACAGTTCTATCCAGTCATAATATATCACAACGGATAAATTAAAATGAACGTATATGCTTGTATGTGTACTCACTACATGGATGACGCCAAAATATGACCAAGGCCGAAAGGTGAATCACGATGGCATACTATTATCTCACATCACCAGGCTTTCCTAGACCAGGCTCTTCTAGTAAATAACCGGAAAACCAAACACTTTATAAAGAATCAATTTATAAGTCTGTTCCATATAAATTCCGAAGGCGAAAACATCACTTGCAGTACAGTAAAACACATTCGAACAATTTCGTACATAGCCTGCAAATGGGTCAACCTGGTCAATCACCCGTGAAACACGACCTGTACGAAACGCACGGCCTTGTTGAGCGGCCGCTAATATACACAAAAATCAAAACAGTCAATGACTGTTGAGACGCTCGTCGGAATAGTCGACTGACAAATATAGCGACTTGCACAACAGCGGACCATCTTGTATATCATGCCAATGCTATGCATTATATTTGTTTATACACGAATGCACATGTATACACATGTATTGCTTATACTAATATGTATATATGTATATGATTCCCATCAAATTGTTCTGTAAATGTTTTATGTTCTGTTATTCCGTACTGCTCAAGATGATATTGTTGTGTGACAAGGATGCGCATGTTAGGTATCTTTACACGGACACGGTACTAAATATGCCGAAAAATGAAAGTACATTCCTGATTTGGGGTAAAATATATAACTCTAATATAATTTCAAACAATGGTTATCGATAGACTATCTGTGGGTGAGCTCCAGGGTGATGACTATAACTTTGCCACCGTATATAAGGGCGATGACTGTGATAATGGGAGTAACATTTACGACATTCTGAACCACCAATCAGATTATTATGCCCCACTTCAAATCAAGGAGAAACTATCAATTGAAAGGAAGACGACGTCTCTCCTTGGGCTAAACTGTCGAAGCTTGACAGCGAACTGGGACTCAATTGTTGACCTCCTATGTAATATTCAACAATCAGGGGAAAACTTATTTGACATAATTGCGCTATCTGAAGTTTTTAGGGTAAGGGATACTTTCACATTAGAAGGATATCACCCATTCGAGTACAAATCTCGTCCGGACAATGATGACGGAAGGGGTGGGGTCGGAATTTTCATTAAAAGTAGCCTTAAATATAAAACTAGAAATGACCTCTCGATATTCATTCCCCATGTAATTGAAACACTATTTGTAGAAATAAATCCGGGTAAAAAAAATTCATACATTGTAGGCTCTATATACCGACCTAACACTGCCCCGCTCGCTGACATAGAAACCTTCTCTAATCAGCTTGACAATGTTATTATCAAACTTAACGAATTAAATGCAAAAGTATACATCGTTGGTGATTTTAACATAGACTTACTGCATTCTGATTCACACAGTAAAACAAATGCTTTCATCAGTAATATGTTCGAACGTGGATTCATGCCAGTGATTACTAAACCAACGAGAGTAGCTGAATTCTCAGCGACTTTCATTGACCACATTTACACAAATAGCATATCCAACTGCAAATTTCACAGTGGAATCATCCTATCGGAAGTCTCAGACCACTTTGGTACATTCCACGTCGAAACCAATGATACCAATACAAAGAATGACGTAAATCAAACAACAACTAGAATAATGTCCGAAAACAATATAACAAAATTTAAAAGTCTTCTGAACAATCATTCATTCGATGAGGTCTTCATATACCAAGACGCAGACCTAGCATATAACGCCTTTTTGCGCAGCTACTCCTTATTCTTCGAAGAAGCCTTTCCAAAAATTAAACGCAAACCACCAAACAAGTACACTAAACGAGAACCATGGATGACTAAAGGACTCATTCAATCGTCAGTAAAAAAAAAGCAAATAAGTTAAAATTTCCAACAGATGAAAACATAGGTAGATACAAAATATACTGCAGAATATACAACCAATTAAAACGGCGGAGTAAAAATCATTATTACGACAATATTCTCAAAGAAAATCAAGCAAACATGCGACGCACTTGGACGATACTGAAAGAAGCCCTTAAAATATCTCATGGTTTGAATACCTTTCCTACCGAATTTTCAAATGGTACCGGTAACGGAAAACTGTCTGACCCGACAACTATAGCATGCGCATTCAACATGCGCATTTTTCGCTGACATTGGAAGAATTACCGCAAACAATGTAACACAGATTCCAGGGATGAACTTCATCGATTACCTACCGGGACAGTATGAAAATAACCTTTTTATTTTCCCAACAAACAGAGATGAACTAATATCACTTTGCTCGAAATTATCTAATAAAACTTGCACAGATATAAACGATGTATCCGTGAAACTAATGAAACAAACAATTAACGAAACGGTTGGACCACTCACGCATATTTTTAATCTCTCATTTGCCCAGGGACTTGTGCCCGAGAAAATGAAAATATCTAGAATAATGCCTATATACAAAAAAGGGGAACGCGATCAGATTGAAAATTATAGACCAATCAGCATATTACCTGCATTTTCCAAAATAATGGAAAAAATAATCAATGCTCGGCTTTCATCGTTCCTCAACAAACATAAAATTCTTCATGAACACCAATATGGCTTTCGTAAGAAACATTCTACCATTCATCCACTTATACATCTTCTCGAAGATGTAGCGGAATGTAATGACAAAAAAACCCGTGACTCCACCATTGCCATTTTCTTAGACTTAGGCCAAAACGAAGAATACCTGTGTTTAGGGTAACCCGCCCGCCCCTACTCAAAACCTGCCGCCAAATTCCATTTTATCGTTTTTCAAAAATTTCCTCCGACTTCATTTTATTTTTTTGTAATTAGGAATTCGCGACTACGGAATTAGCTTAAACAAGTAAACCATTTCCTTGCAAATATCGTCAATTCACGAAAAACGGAAGTGCCGCCATTGTTGTTGTAGTATATTCGTATTCCCTCGTCATTGTTCGGCAAACCTCGCCGATTTCTCGAAAGCGGAAACCAGAAAACACGCGATACTTGTGCCGGAATAATTTATGTATTAACTAGTAAATCGAAAGTAACCGGATATTTTGCCGATTGCACATGGCGATTTAATATGGCGGAAACACTTCCGTGTGCGGATAGATCCTGAGTTTTAGCTATTAAACTTCACAAATGCGTTCATATGCATCAGAATAGAAACATCATGGCGCCTGTCAACTATAGCACAGACATGTTGTCATGCGTGAACCGGTACCACACGGATTCTGAACTGACAGAAAAGGACATAGTAATAAAATGTCGGATTAAAAATAATTCTGACACTTTTGAAATCGACCCAAAGCTCAAAATTCCATTATTATAGTTTATTCACCTCTCACCGCATCCACCCTGAAAATTATAAGCCTGACGTAACATGAGTCTGTATGTACCCATGCAGTAGGAGCAGTGTTCGCGCTGGACCGAAAAAAAGTTTAGCCAAAAGTTTAGCCAAATGAAAATTTTATTAGCCAAATGAAAAAAACTTTAGCCAAATGTTTTTTGGCCAAATTAAAAAAACTTTGGCCAAATTAAATCATCGTTTTCTGGTATGTTCACAATTAATGACTAAAACGTAAAATCTAACAGACACAAGTAAAATACACAATAATTTAAATAATTTTTATGAACTAGAAGTATTTTTATATATATCATTTATTAAAAATTTATTAATCTTTATGTGAAAGAGTGATTGCGGGGGGGGGGGGGGGGGGGGGGGGTAACCCGGGATTGTCATTGTCATTGTTTTTTTTTTATTTTATATCAATATCTTTTTTAAAATCATTAAATATTTATCATTGCGAAAATATCTAAGTGACATCTGGAAACTAATAACTTAATATTGTTACGCCATTATCAAATTACAATATGTCATAAAAGCATGCATATTATTTTGACTGTATCGGTATTGACGACAAATGGCTGATTAAGCTATTGTCTTACACTTGGTCCTCATAAACCTCGACCGTCATAAATACAATGTCATCATAAACATGCATTGTGCATGAGCCCCGTAAGTGACCAGACAGACAATGGGGGATTAGTGGATTAAATGTAAAATAATGAGCTTTTGTTGTTTCGTGAGAGTGACGTAATCTTTCTCCAGATTAAAACAGCCTGTTACGAACAAATTGATTATATACCGGCGTCTTTACAAAATGTTGCTTTCTTCACATTGTCATAATTCAACCACGGTCGGTTTAATGTCAATGCATCTTTGAATGTCCGTCTTGTGCAAACTAAAGATGATTGCATATCACTTTGTGATCGCTTGGTTGATAGAGTTGTCGATCGGGTTTCCCTTTGTACTGTCCGCGATCGGGTTTCCCTGTGTACAGTCGGCGATATATTCCCACTTTCGATGTTTTCGGACCAGATCGTTCACATCACAGAATTGAAAACCCACTTGCCAAAAATTTTGCCAAATGAGATTTTTTTGCCATTGGCAAATTTGGCAAGTGGCAGCGCGAACCCTGTCTGTATATTATGTTAGATTTAGAAATAAAAATATGTTTACACTAAATGTTAGAGCTTACCTTTTGCTGTTAAGGAACGATATTTCATAAGTACGAAAATAATGAAATACATTCGTCACCTAACTTCGTCTTGAATGTCGATCTATTGAGCGCTTTTATTAATTAGCTTTCACAGTCTCCATTTGGGGTAAAAAAAAGTTTAGCCAAAAGTTTAGCCAAATGAAATTTTTATTAGCCAAATTCGAAAAATATTAGCCATTGGCTAATTTGGCTACCGACAGCGCGAACACTGAGTAGGAGTGGTATGTGCCTGGTAGAACTTATTTTTTTCCTAGTAGAACTATTTCTCATTAAATATTCATTAGTTCTACAGAAAGCCGGACCCGATGAATCAACATCTTCTGTGTCGCAGTGATCCGAATGCAACAGTCATAGGGTAATCAATGCACATATATTGTTCTTGGTGCTTACTTTGTTTTACAGGTGTTAGTGTCGGCGCACACGATCACGGTTGTCCCCGGTTTACCCGGCTGCGGTGTAAATCGGGGACAACCGGGATCGTGTGCGCCGACACTTTGTGCCGGTTTTTGTCGGATCCGATTTAACCGGGCCGATCAAACTGAGTTTGATTTCATCCGGAAAAACCGGCTCGTGACGATGGCAACGCGCGTGTTTTTGTTTGTCACATGACCAAAACATCATTCAAGATGTCGGAATAGTTAGCACGACCGCTATTCGAAAATTATGTCAAGAATTCTGATCCATCGACAAGTAACAACTGCTGGTAGACCTATGGGTAGAAAATAGGTGCCCGTATATAGTAATCGCAACAAGAAGGCGGTAGATGTGGAAAGGTAGTTTACGCCAATTTGCGGTTATTGGCAGTATTCACAGTATTGCCCGTGACCTCAAATTCAATATATTATTATTAATATTATATATTCATTCAGTTTATTATTAATAAATAGAAATACATATTAATATAAATCACCATGAGTCCTAGCTATAGTCAATGTCTAGATCAGCTGACCAAACTAGTTGGCTATTTACTACATGCATATGACCGGAGTGAAAATCGGACTCGTGTGCGCTGAACCCCCCGATTTTATCGGGCCCGATTTACACCGCAGCCGGGTAAACCGGGGACAACCGTGATCGTGTGCGCCGACACTTAATGCCACCACCGCTTTACATATTGATTATGTTATGTACATCACGTTGGCGTCGCCGCATGTATGTGTCATACATATGGAGGAACTCTTGTTAAATTCACCTTCTGAGTTGAATATTTCGCAAAATATCTTAGTATTCGAGTCGGTGGATAAACAAAATATCATACGTGTCTTGTGTGGGAAATTGAAAAGTAATATGTCCACTCGTAGGATTTGGCCTGTAATATCCGAGCTTCAGCGTGAACATAAACCGTTTAATTTCCAACACTAGACACTTATTCTATATATAATATCATTTAATATAATGCTGTATACATGTCATTGAATTTCTGCAACACCATTACACTGATTAAAGCTATCATGACATTGATTAGTGTGACAATGACTTGCCCAAGCTATATGAGTCATTATAAATTTTGGCGCATATTCTTGTCCTTTGACACTGGCGTCTTTCAGACAAGATATATGCTGGCAAATTATCATTTTATATATGGCCCGCAATGCGTTCTATAAAATACACACCGTATACATGTCGTGTAGCGGGATATTAACCCCCTACCCGTTAGCTTTATAGCTGAATTTCCACTAAAACTCGTGTCCCAATTTCAAAATATCGAGTTTGCTCGTCTGTCTATGGACATTGTTCACAATAATTATGAAAACTGGCATGCGTAGTTGAATAATGGTCATTACTCAAAATGAAAATTAACTGTAGACTACCAATGTCCGAGATTTCCACATATTTTTTGCTCGTTACATCTTGTCCCTCAACTCGATGTATCTACTGTAACGAAGATGCATACGAGCAAAATAATAGGACCTCCCTGTCAGTGTCAATGACGTCAATTCGTTTTATAAGAGTGAGAGCACGTGGCATGTTCGAAAGTGGACGCCGATTTGGAATACGAAGATACAGCGGAGGAAAAATTAGCATCAGGTAGGTGCACCCATAACCGTATATTTAAAAAGCGTCTGAAATGTAACGCAAATTTAATCGATATAACCAGGGAGCTCAGTATCGCTAATTCATTTTCATAGATATGTTTGTGCGTCATTTCGATTGCCACAGTATCTCCCCGCTGAAGGGAGAAATCATTGAGATATTTCGTGTTTGATAGTCAATACATATCTCCTGTAACGGTCTACTCCTGTTACGAAGAAAATCATTACAGGAAATACCAGTTTTGTTACTGGAGATAGAAATATCACCTTGAGATTAGTCTATGTATAATATGTGTCAAAATGTTATGTGGATTTATTATGTAAACTGTCAGGTGACTCGTTAGAATGGTATTCAAAGTTTAGCCAAACAGTTATGTGTTTAAGATAAACCATTTGCTGGGACTTTGTCACAATGTTAAATCATGTTACGGGAGATACTATAATTGTTACAGGAGAAAGCAGTTTTGACCAACAACGTAGCCATTTTGAATAAAGTCGACTTTTAGCCCATTTGTCTCATTCCTGCTATCATTGTGATGTGAAAAACATCATATAATAATAAACGCGACCTCTTCTATATTTGAGTCGCTTCAAATTGTGATTTCGTTACACGAAATACACTGCGAGTAACACGATATACGACATGTGTTACATGAATTTTACTTTTGTAGTAATAGCAAGCAATCGTATGTTATTTTGTTTGACGTTTATTTACTGTGTTTAGGTATGTTATAATTAGATGAGTAGCGTGCAATTATTTGAAAATACCGAAATTACATGCCAATGATACAGTTATCTGCACAAATAAGCAAATACGCGTTACAGGAAATACGATTAGTTGTCATTATTTTAATTTCGGTGAAAGGGGAAAGGATTACCAAATGGTAAGTGTAATTTTTAACTCACATACAAATATGTATGTGAGTGTGCTATGGTGAGTAAGCATCGATGCATTCGTTATATAGTTCCTTTTAAATTCATGACCATATCGCGTGGTCGTTACATTAAATACACAACACCGTCACCGTGTCAACATGCTACAGGAAAGACCAGAGTGTGTCTGAATGGTTATTTTGTTGGGGTAATTCAAATTCGCTCGCCAAAATAGCAATAATAAAAGGGTCGAATTATTGGTATAATACTTTGTTTTGGTGAATTATAATGCATACACACATACTTGATTAGACGTTACACGAAATACATGTCCAGATGCCATTGATTTACAACTCGACAAATTCCGGAAGTCGCATGTGTCCGTGCTCACGAGTAAATATACATTCATATGTGTACATATCGTTTTTGAACAAGCACGCTTAATACATATATGGTATTCGTATATTAGTAACGTCGTCCTGATTACTTTCAGATATGGCTATGTCAAATGCTGAGAGACAGAGGAAATTCAGAGCGAATAGAGATAAGGATCCTGAACGGCGACGCTCTTATTTGAACAAACAGAAAGCAAAGTATAACGAAGACGAGAGATGGACTGTCGTCCGGTGCATACCCCCTTGTGGCATACCGACTAGTGTGGGCATATCTATATACTCCGACAGATGGACCAAAAAATCAGCATTTTCATATAAACAAAGATGAATAACTATAGAACCAACACAAAACAGTTGAATATGCCATTAAATGTCCTCATAGTGGTTAACATCCATACACAATTTCATTGAGATCCGAGCATTACTGTTCAAGTTATGACCTGAACAGACATCGGATGGACCAAACAGACAACATTTCCAGATAAACAAAGATGAATAACTCTAGAATGGAAAATCCGAACAAAACGATGGAACCCTCTATTTAATGTCCTCATAGTAGTGAACATCCGTACCTAATGTCATTGAGATCCGATCACTACTGTTCAAGTTATGACATGCACAGACATCGGACGGACGCACGGACAGACAGGTGCAAAACAGTATACCCCTCTTTTTTTAAAAAGGGGGTATAATAGGGAACTGGGAAAAAAGAAATGCAAGAAAGATATGACATCGCGAGAAATGAGGACAGCACGAAAACATTGGAAAGTAAAACAGAGAAAACACAGAGAAAAACTAAGGAAAGTAAAACAGAGAAAACAAAGAGAAAAACTAAAGAAAATAAAGCAGATTATAGCATGTACACCACCAGCTTCGCCACTGCAAAATCACGAAGAATATCCGGGCCCATCTAGACAGGAAAGAGAGAGCAGCAAGCAAATAATTCGCGAACGATCCAAATGTTATCGGTATAAAGTTCTGTATGAGAGTCCCAATATCGTTATGCCTGTTATTAGAACTAGAAGGAATGTTAAGAAAGGTGTATTGGGTTGTTGTGGCAAGAAATCGGGTCAGGGTGCGCAATCAGGTAGAGAGGTCGGCAAATGCGATGTGTTAGTTTGGGAGTGTAGAGGAATCTGGGGCGATTGCCAATGATGGTTTGAAAGTTGGGTCGGTGGGCAGAAAGGTTGAGGGTGTTTTGACTAGGCGTGGTAGGCAAGCAAGTCGAGGTGTGTGATCAGACAGAGAGGTCGGCAATGGGTTAGTTGGGAGTGGAGAGGAACCTGGGGTGATTGTCGATGACGGATTGAAAGTTGGGTCTGTAGGGAGAAAGGTTGATGGTGTTTCGACTAGGCGTGGTATGAAAGCAAGTCGAGGTGCGCGTTCAGACAGAGAGGTTAGCGTCGGATTAGTTGGGATTGGAGAGGATTCTGAGTTGATTGAATAGAGTGAGCCAGATGTTGATGAATGTGATGGGGAGAAGCTTGTTGAGGGTTTAGACGGGAGGTGTCCGGATAATATACTAACGAGTGAACAGCAGAGTAAGACAGTTGATGAAAATGACACGAAGATGCAGATCGAGGGTGTGGACGAGAGGTGTCCGGAGATTGTACTAGAGAATGAACAGGGTAAGACATATGTTGATGAATGTGACATGGAGATGGTGATCGAGGGTGTGAACGAGAGGTGTCAGGAGAAAGTATCGGAGAGTGAACAGCAGAGTAATACAGCCGATGAATGTGATGGAGAGAAGCAGGTTGAAGGTTCAGACGGATGTTTCAGGGTAAAGTACAGGATAGTGAACAGGAGAGTAAGACAGTTGATGAATGTGAGTGAGAGAAACGGGTTGACGGTTTAGACGGGATGTGTCAGGAGAATGTACTGGAGAGTGAACAGCAGAGTAAGATAGTTGTTGATGAATGTGGAATGCATTATGTTGATCGAGTGTGTGCATTCCATGTGTCCGGAGAGTGTAGCCGAGAGCGAAGAGACAAGTAAGATAGTTGTTGATGAATGTGATGGGGAGGGTTTAGACGGGATGTGTCAGGTGAATGCATTGGAGAGTGAACAGCAGAGAGGCAGGTTGAAGGTTCAGACGGGATGTTTCAGGAGAAAGTACCGGATAGTGAACAGCAGAGTAAGACAGTTGATGAATGTGAGGGAGAGAAACGGGTTGAGGGTTTAGACGGGATGTGTCAGGAGAATGCACTGGAGAATGAACAGCCGAGTAAAACAGTTGCCAATGAATGTGATTGGGAGAAGCTGGTTGATGGTTCAGACAAGACGTGTGATGGTGTTTGGTTGAATGTGCCAAGTTCAGTTGAGTGTATTGATAAATATGTTATTGTTAAATACCAGCGGAACATATACCCTGGATATGTCCAGAATGTTTCGGGTGATGAGTTGCTTATAAAATGTATGAAGCGTATAGGTCCAAAGAAAGCAAATTGCTTTACATTGCCAAAATGCTGCATATATATTTCGTGGTACTGTCATAACGATATTTTGGCAGTTATTCCTGAGCCAAAGATAATTACAGGGAGAGGTTCGCACTTTAAAGTGTGCATGCCAATATGGAATAAATTGCAGAGTAATATCGGACATTAAGAAAGGCTATTGGCTGAGTATGTAATTTTCCCGTATATATTCGGTGGTTTGCAGTATGCTAATGAGTTGGCAATGTCAGCGGTATATTATACATATATCGTAACGTACATGTATGATATTAGTTGGAAAATATCCACACGTGTGCATGGTTTAGTTATTTGTTTCCGTTAAACATATTTTAAATTACAATTTATGTTTTCTTGTTAATAGACGGGTTCAGTCACACGTATTTGTATAGTATTGTGTATAGTATTGATATAGTGGTGCATGATGCAGGGAATTTAAAGCCACCGACTGCTGGCACGAACGCAAATGTAACGACAACATAATTAAATTGCATCACTCAAAATAAAATATGTCTGCGGGTAAATCACACATGCTCATATCAGCCACATGGCGTTCAGAACTCGTTGAAACCTTCTTTATGTAATGAAGGTGGGGTAATACTCTTAATTACACTTCTTAGTTACATGTTATACATCGGATAGACTTACATCTAAACTAATCTTAACCGAATAACCGTGCACGTACTCATGTGAGTCAGGTGAGTTTCATTCACCAGATCAATTCTTTCTAGCTACACATACGTGTAACTGAACCTCGCTATTATTACTTAGGGATGAAGAAACTCTCCCATAACGCAATTAATATGCGATGAGTTGTAGATGACCCTCGATGGTAACTCACACATATCTGATATATGCATCTCTTGTAAATACTCCACTTGAAATACTTCCGTGTATCAAATGTGTGTACAGTTACGACGGAGGGCCAACGGAGCGCTCTATAGTCGCAACAAACTTCATTCTATGGCGAATACACTACTCCAGTTATATATTTTTCCTTCTTTTTTCTTTGGATAACGCATTTTGATTATCCCTTTTTCATCGTGTTTTTGTTGAATAAAACAATAATAAAAATGTGTCTTTCGTGTAACATTAAGAGCCCAAGGACAAGTTCTTTGGCCAGATAATGGTTATATATGGCAAAAACTCTTTAACAACATTTAGTGAGACCCTGAATATATTAAACAAATCTTCCTTCATCAAAATGGAACTAGAAATGTCCAAATGTACATGTTATGTATATCGTGTAACACGCATGTCTTTACTGTAGCATATGACATTTTAAACCACACGGTAATTTATGAAATAACATTATAGATCCTTTATTGTGCACGTCAGACTGCGAAATTGTTATTTTTGTCGCGCTATACTCGAAATATGACATATTGGTAGCTTAGTGTGGTTTCAACCTCCATGTGGTGCTCAAAATTGTATTTCATGTAACGATGATCGTCTATACTGTCACACAGATGTCCCCACTGTAACGCAGTGAATATTGAAATTTAAAAATGCTAAGTCATACAATTCCAAGGGAGTTTTTTTCAATTATCAGTGGTTTAGGCATATCGGATTCACGGCATTAAACCAATACCCAATATGATACGAATATTCTCTCTTGAAGAACTCTTTAGTATCGGTAAAATGTAATTTTCGAAAAACAGTTGATTCTACACATGGAAAAGACATGAGTTAACATCATATAACAGGAAAAATCTGTGTTATTAGTTGTAAGATAACCCATTTTGAAATGATCGAGTTACAACTTGAAGTAGTTCTAATATGTTTTAATTGCAGCCATACAAAGTGTGTTTGTTACAGTATAGACATTATATATGCATAGCCAACATTGACAACCCAACCAAATACAAATCATAGGTGATTAAGCCTGCATTTTAGTGTTTTAATAACCCATAAGGTCTATTTATTCCAAACGATGACCAAATTACGTTTTCTGCCAACATATTTTTTTCAATTATTACCAGACTGAAATGTGCGCCAAAATTGATAATGACTCATATACGAGTGACACTGGCAGAGGATTAGAAGCCACAAATACTTAAATACTATTCCCCGTGAAAAATAAAATGAAAAAATAAAATAAAATGAAGTACCGCCCGCCCGCCCCTCTTTTTTTCCCTCATGTTACCCTAAACTCAGGTATTCTTCCTTTTGGCCTTATCAAAAGCTTTTGACACCATAAGTCACGAAATTTTACTTAGAAAGCTCGATCACTATGGAATAAGGGGAATCGCTAATGACTGGTTCAGAAGTTACTTACATGACAGGCGACAATATGTAGAAGTCCATGATCATCAATCGGGAATGTTGACTATGACATGTGGAGTACCACAGGGGTCTATCCTTGGTCCCATCCTATTTCTAATGTATGTCAACGACATGCCCAACAGCACCAATCTCAAACTTCTTTCATTTGCTGACGACACAACATTATACATGTCAGGGAATAACTCTAAAACCATTCAGAATAAGATAAACGATGAACTAGAAAAAGTATACCGCTGGTGCTGTAGTAACCGACTATCCCTCAATGAATCAAAAACTAAATATATGTTGCTGCATCCACAAAATAACGATTTTAAATGGGCAGATCTGCGAATTAAATTGAATAAAAAGGAACTAGTTCGTGTAAGTAATCAAAACCAAGAAAAATCACTTAAATTCCTTGGCATAATCATTGACGAAAATCTTACTTTTAAGTACCACATATCAATGCTAACCAGAAAAATATCACATGCAATATACTGTCTAGGTAAAGCCAAACGATTCCTCCCCAAAAGTGCACTAAAAACTCTGTACTTCTCCTTAATTCACAGTCATCTCCTATACGGAATAATAATCTGGGGACACGTTTCAGCATCACGGTCTCTTTTTCGGCTACAGAAAAAAGCAGTCCGGATATTATGCAACAAAAGATATCGCAGTCACACAGAGCCGTTGTTTAAAACTCTAAAAATTCTAAAGTTTCATGACCTGTATCATCTTCAAATCGCATTGTTCATGTATGATTGGAAAAACAAATATCTTCCCCCGTCTTTCGAAAGTTTATTTAAGTATACACCAATATCAACAACACGACAGTCCGGCAACTTGGCTACTACAATTCCAAGGACGAATTTCTCTCAAATTCTACCGAGATACTCATTTCCGTATGTGTGGAACTGCTTGGACACAGCACACAGATTTGCAGCTAGCAGAACCATCTTTAAATCTTCCATACGTACAAATGTGCAATCACACTATAATAGCTCAGTAACTTGTGACAACGCGGAATGCCGAGATTGTAGAAAGTAATTGGAACAATATGTATACATGTATTATGTATGATTGCCCTTAAGAGACGTGTCATCATTACGTGCGTAACCCTGGATTACTCACCATTTATGGGCACATATCCATGGACACATAATTGTATAGACATTTATTTAATCATATCTGCCCGAACAAAGTTGGATATATAAAACACAACCCCAAAATTTTAACAACACATTATTTCAACAGCTGACCCTCATGCAACATCTCGATTGTCACACAACAATATGATCGCCATCTGCTTATTCTCTATTATGTATAAGGGGCGGCAGGAAGACGGCCTGTATTGGCCATGCCGCTCCTGTGCAAATTTGAAATATATATTATTATGTTTGTGTATTATGTATTTAATTTGTGCAAATAAACAATCCAATCCAATCCAATCCAAACATAACTTATGTATCGTGTTATGCTCAACTGTTATTGACTTTACAAAATTGCGATTTCACTCAAAGTATATTTGAGCAAAGATAATGTGTTCCGTGAGATCAATGTAAATGATTAAAATCCATGTTGACTTTGTATAACAAACTGAAGAACCGTTCTATCATTAAATAATTGTCAACAGAGACCGTTGTTCTCGCATGGACAAATAAGATACAACAGCAACGCCTTGTCGCGCACCGAAAATGATAGAGACGCTGGTGAAACTTGGAAAAAAACGTCACAAACATGGTGCACATCGGGAATGCATTTTATTTCCGAAAACACACGAACGCTGCCTGCATCACTCGGAAGATCGGCTGCTTAGAAAAATGTAACTGGAACAGATGAAACGATATCAGATTTACGCAAACAATTTAACAAACAAAACGCCTTTTTAGCACTATATCGACGAATTCGATCGGCAACAGTTTACATATGCATGGTTTGAGACCCCTTCTACCGAATTACGTATACACACATTTTAAGATTCGAATGAGCCATGTCCGTTTAACTTGTATAATAATGATGAAACTTTCTTTTCTTGCTATCACATACATGTAGCATCATCCATATAAAAAGTTAAGCATTTATTAAAAGTACATTTTGGTGAATCCCTTGCTGAGTTCTGTTGTACACTAATTCAATTTGAAAAACAAATATTGTAAATGTGAAATGTCCGGAGTGTTTACCACATCCTCGCAGAAATGGTTTTAAATAAATGTTATTACACACCCATCCATACCCATCAATGCTATGTTGATTAGATTGTTTTGGTGTGTAATAAATACAGAACCGCACAAGAATGTGAATCAAGTGAATGTTATTACACACTCATTTGTCATGCCGTAAGTTACAACTTCAGGCATCTTAGGCTATTGTGTTGTGCTACAACAAACGTGTGCAATAACGCACCTCAATCCATGTGCGGTTTTGTAGATATATTTGTCTATTGTATACCTAATGCTATATTATGGAATACTATAATTCCATTCTATATATATTGAGTTGAACTAATCAACTACACAACCTCCTGTAATAGTTAGATACATAACTGTTCCTAAATCTTCTATTATAAGTTGTATGTGTGATTTGTTCAGTTTGATATGATTAAAAGATTGCTTATGCAATTTTGTCCATGTGTTTTAAGTGTGAAGGGACTTATATTGATAGTAATTTACAACAATATACTAAGTGCTGACTGTTTGCAAGTAATATGGATGTTAACTAACATTATTCCTAAGTTTTAAGACTATAAAGAGTAAAAAGAAATAGTGGGGCAAATATTTTGTGCTGGGAAACAATTGCTTTTGGGGCCCCTTGAAACCCCACCACCCCATCATACGTCCTGGAAAAAAACCCATGAGGGGACAGCCATTTTATATATGTCTATGTGGTGGTGGGTCTATTATGCCAAATACATGTGCCTTAAATGTATAAGCATTTCATCAATTAAAGTCTTAACATTGTAGATATTTGACGTATTTTAGTCTCCATCTCATCCCCGAAATCATACCGCGGTGTATACAACGAATGTGAACATAAAAACAACTGGATTTTAGTTTCAATTATAACAAATTCATAGTACTTACTTACCTTAGCGAAGATATATAATTATGTCTTAGCAGACATTTGGTGCATGCTGTCGATATTAAGTTGATATTAAGTTTGACACCTCGCATGTACTTTCCAATGTATGTTTTCTGTTCACAAAGTTAAGGCCACAATTTCATGCCCGGAATCCTGTGTTGATACCGCGAGTCACTTTTAGTTTACACTTAACTGTTTTGACAACAAGTCTTCGCCATACATTGTTGGGCAAATAAAAGAACCTTTTCATCTATAACAACCAGTATTCGTAATGCGAACAAGGCGACATTGAATAGAAGTAACCAGGCATACTTGAGTATAGAGTAACGTCCCGTTAACCGTTTTCTGGAAAAGTAAGATAACATTAAAGGCATACTACCTGCATGTAATTAAACAAAACCAAACTTTTAAAGCTATACAACCAAAACAATATTAGCTTTGTATTATATTCTCGCAACATGAATTGTTTATCAGTTTCCCCGCCAATTGTGTGCATAAACTCAGTAAACCATCAGGGGCGCCGCTCTTTATTTCAGCTCATCGTCTCGCTCGGTGACTTCGGCACATTATTCTCCGCGACACTTCGGGCAACATCCTGCCCCGTATTAAAGCTCACATGCCCTGATTATCATCGAAATAGTCGAGCGTTGGTAACCGGTCTGTTCAAATAGCTCCATGTCCACGGAGCCAGTCCATGCTAGCCCATACGGATGCGAGTGCGCTTCTTTCGTGATGCCATTTCATTTATTACACATTTCTGATAATCGCCGGGTCTTCGACGCCTCAACAGTCTGAACTATCTTTCTATATTCTGTTCCTAAATTGTAAAACATGTATATATCTTGAAACGATGTACATACCATGCATTATAGGCTATATAATATGTGTGGCCATACGCATAATACACTTTTATATACATATTCTTCTCTATTGGAGGTAAATAAATAAATAAGTGTATGCCATACATGCATATAATACACATGCCATGTATGCCATACATATAACACCGCCGCCCTGATCAACACTCCGTGGTTGGTCTGTCCGTCTGTCCGTTCGTATGTGATCCATCAACAATTCCTTTAACCCACTCCGCATATAACACCTCTCACCCGGTGTCACCACACTTCATACGGATCTTCAACATAGTCACATGCAGCCATCTTGGATTTCAATTTGAATACATGGTCACACAATGAGCCCGCATTGAGCGCAGAAATGTTTTGAAAATGTACAGACATGTTTAGGATCACCACAGGATGGGAGCATTGTAGGATTTACAACGAAACACATGGCCGCCGGCAGCCATCTTAGCTTTTACAATGTGTATGACTAAATGCTTTGGCACACCATACAGACCACATCCCATATCCGGGTGACCACCAGATGGGAGTTTTACATTTTTTATGATTTTTTTTTTAAATATGGCCGCCACCGGTCATCATGGATTTTATTCCTTGCATGACAAAAACTTTTAGCACACCAAGCAGGTTACACTCCTGAACTCATCGTCACTAAACTTCATATGGATCTTTGGGTGACCTCTAGATGGGAGACATCGATTTTTCCGAAATTCGCTGAAATTCGTTCAAAAATAGCCATCTTTGATTTGAAATTCGAATCCATGTACACACTCTGCATCCCACATTTATCGGAAAATGTTTTGAAAATGTACAGGCATGTTTATGATCACCTCTAAATGGGTTTGATAAAAATAACATGGCTGTTAGCAGCCATCTTGAACTCTTTGCATTACTAAATACTCCGACATGCCCTATACAGTCAACATAATTATTTTTAATCTAATTGATCCCAAACTCCATATGGCTCTTCGGGTTTACCTCCGGTATTATACTTGAACATTACCTTTCCTCGGTCCTTATCGCTCCATTGACTGTAATGTATGAAATTATCCCCGCTCATTTATATTTCTCTCAACTCATACAATTAGTAATTCAGATTTGTATTACTTCATGAATAATGTAGTTGGGAACAATCATCTAAATGCCCAAAATTGTTAAAGTAATAAGGATCAGTTGTGATTGACCAGAGAATACAACCATATCATATAGATCGGTCGCATCTTCTACAATACGAAAAGAAAGATAAATTGAATGTACCCCATGTGAATAAAGAACAAATTTGTGAACAATGATCAAATTCTTTTTTATCTTCTTCATAAGTCATTGCTTCGTATGTAACGTATGCAGTTAGCATTTTTCCAAAATATGAGAAGTCTAGATAAAAATCGATTACAAACCATTCTGCTATCAATATATAAAGCCGAATCGAGGGTTTATGATATGTGCACGCAAACATGGATCCCGAATTCTACACTATACAAAGTGTTTAGTAACTGTGTCGCGTTTAAAGGTACTCAATCCGAATTAACACTCGCAAATTACCATTTCCTTGGCTTCGGGTGTAAAAATATTGATTCGAGTCGAGGAACCCACCCATCACAGCTCAGAGTGATCAGATATCGATGTTTAAAATCTATTATTTTAATTTTAAGTGGCCCAATAGACAGTCAACGAGAAGAATTTCTTTGACCAAATTTAGGGTAAAGATGGATCACTCTAAAACCAAGTGGCTTCTTGTGTCAGATATTTGACAAACCGGCAAACTTTCGTTGAACAAATTGTTACAAAAATAAGGCTTGTGCAATGTTATACTATAGTTGATTTTGCTTTTCATTATTTTTGGGCAATTATTAGATTCTGATAACTGAAGCGGCATTTCAAAAACTTTTGTTGTTGTTGTTGGAATGTGATGATATGGGGACCATCGAATCGGATTGAGTACCTTTAACATAAAGTGTCAGACAATTGTATCCACAATCCTTGGATCGTAACACGAACCTAGCACTGATTTTTTATGTATTTTCTTCTTTTTGTGACATATCTTATAATTTATATTATAACGGGCTTACCAGTTTCCTATGTCGAAGAAGTTAAAGTCGTCACTTATCAACTGCTGGATAGATGATGTAAAACGGCCATTATCGCCATGGGTCATTATCGCCATGGGTCACTATCGCCATGGGTCATTATCGCCATGGGTGAGCACGGGTGTGTTGATGCTAGACAAGATAATAGGACCCCCGTCCTGGTTCCACACAGATCAAGAATGTGGATACACCATTGAATATCTGATGAAATCACTATAAATGCGTTAATCCTGGTCCGATTTCATGGATTAATATAAGGAAGTGAAGATCGAACAACTTCTAACGTCACCTGACAGACTATAATTATCTGTTTCCGATCGAGGCGGGAACACAATATCCAGTACACCATGTTCATGGTCAGATAGCTATGTTCTATTTCCAAACGAATTCCTTGCAATATATATATATATATATAGGGCAGCGATCTCGTAAATGAATCACGACACGTACCACACAGAAGTCGGTATTTAAAACATTATCAAACAGAGATTTACGATTAGATAGCGATTGCTATTCAATCTGAGTAACACGTGGTTAAAATGTTTATCCTTAATTATTCGGAAGGGGAATAACCGGAGCCAACAAGCCAGTACTAAATAAACTTCCTTTTGGAATGATTATATTAACTAAATATAACGGAGATAATCATAAATTAATAATAAAAAAGTTTTCTTTAAAGAGCGTTTTTAAAGAGAAGTGTTTCTTTAACAGACCAATCATTTAAATGACGAATTATAGGTGGTTTTCCTAAGAATGCTCACGCAAACCTTCCATAGAGTTCCATAGATATAGCGCTTGTTATTGTTGGTGTTATCGAGAAGGAAGAGAGAGAGAGAGGGAGAAGGGGGGAGAGAGCGCAATATGTGCCACGTTCATCCATATATAATTTCATCCAGAAATATATAATTTATTCCAGAAATATATAATGTGTTAGTATCTGACACACAGGCACGAAAAAACAAACGCTATCCATTCATCATTTTAAAATATGAACATAAAAATTGCAAACTATTAGCGTCTAGACTGGCCTCAAGCTGGGAAATTATTGGTAATTCCAACCTGACACCCCTGCTCCCCCTCAGCTTGGACAACTTCCAACTGATGGCCATTTCCCTTTCAATATTTGACAAAAAGTATAGGAAGATATGCAAATTTTAGTCAAAAAACAACAAAATCCCCGCTAGTAAACTGTCTGAAATTCAAACTATGAGAACAATTTCAATGTATTGCTGGTGTGAATGTTCCAGCTATAATGTTTTATCAGGTATGAAATTTCCAACTGTTGAACATTTTAACCAAAGTTGAGGGTGTGAGTCGTTGCACCCCATTCAGCATGTTCTCCGTCTGCTGTCTACATAACGATTTTAGTGTTAACTCATTTGGCGTTTCGTACAATCTCGATCGGTTTATTATTTATAAAATCCAAACTGTTCAATAATCCTAATCGAAGTCGTTACGTTTTGCGAAAGGTTTTTTTTTTGTTTGTTTGTTTGTTGTTGTTATTGTTGCCCCACGTGAATTTTACGGATTCGAATAGCTATTCGCATCCGTTACCCTATCCGTCCATCAGTTGCGAAACCTCTCTATTACCAGAATCCTCTTCTTGTTTCGGTAAGTTCTGAACCCGTCTGCATCCGCATGTCTTAACAGTATACTATGTTAATCGGTTGTATGTTTATTTATGTTTATAATATTAATTAAACGGACATGGCTCAATCAAACAGCCAAATTGTGTCTACGTAATTTAAAGGGGCAGACACCAGAAGTAGATAAATGCACCAAATATTGATATACCGGCTTCATATGCTCACATACCATTTTCAATGCTGTTTTCAAATTTTCGCCAGATGTCAGACAAACGCTCTTTATTACTACCATATCAGGAATAGACTAACACAAAACGCTCTTTTTTGTTCTATGTCGTGAAAGTGGCTGTTTTTGTTTGGGACCCAAACACCGTGTGCATAGTTGTATTTTTGATAACTGCCATGCGTATTTTTTGGGTTACATAATGCTCGAAGTAACGTAGTTCAGATATGTACCGACTTATTTCCATACTGGGAACAATTCAAAAGCGAATGATATCATGTGTATTTTGGAGCCCAAATCGCCATGTGACTTTAATAGCACATCGATCTTAACACTTACTATGACCTGATAACAACATAATTAAGTACACAATAATCACGGCAAACAGAATCATATCAACTTACGGTGAGTGGCAAGAAATTTTAACGAAACGATCTTCTCACAAACGGACTAGTATACAGTCAATTCCGCGAAAACAATTTGACCGTCCAACAAATTTACGACTATTATTAGCCATCTGAAATCGTTACCAGTACGTGTTTATTGTGCGGAAGATGTCTATTGTTGAACAGCACATTGAAACTAAGATGTGTAGAATTCGTTATTGAATGTTAATATAATAACAGTTACGCTGAATACACGTCCTAAGTCTTAAGTTCGCCTAGAGATCTCGACTCCGATGAATAGAGGCATATCGTCATTGAAAACAAGCATGTTTGCGTTCATTTTCAGGCACATTCTAGATTTCTGTATCGAAATTCCTGCTAAAATGACAGCCAAATGTGTGAGTTTGTGAATGCGACCTAATAGCAAGAAATAAAATGGTCGACAATGACACTTAATACAACCGAAAAATCAAAATATACTATAATAAATTATTAATATGAGAAGACATTATAAACTACGAAAATAATTGAAAGCATTTTTCGACAACTAAATCGAGCGGAAGAAAACAAAGTTGTTAAACTATAAAAGAAAGATTGTATTGTGAACACACATGTAGAATTACACCTACATTCGCTTTCGCTTAAATCCGTGGATTTGATTGGTCAATGGCCTTAGATACGCTTGGTAGCGACAAGCTATATCAGCCAAGGGAAATGTCGTTTCCCGCATCACAACGCGCAGTGATACTTTAAGAAATTGGGCGACATGCACTAACGGTCGCCCCACATCATGACGTCATTTCCTAAACGCGTCTATAGTTACCATACCGTGAAAACAAAATTAACGAATTATGCTGATCAGTGAAACTGTGAAATGCGATAATATAGTTGGGGTTAAAGGAATGTGTTACATAACTATTCCACCATTAATATTAGCATTTATCCAGCTTCGTGCCAATACCAACTTGACCATGGCAGTGGTCATGAGAGCATAGAATGCACATTTGTAGCAATTGTTTACTATTCGAGTTTGTCACCGGAGACCGCAAATTCTGTGGGGAAATTTGGGAACACCGCTTCGGAATTGTTATCGACTCTGAGTGTCTAAATGGCAATAGATGTTCTAGAATCGTTTTAAATAAGTGAAATTTACACCAGCAATTATACAGTTTAATAGCTTGCTGGTGTGCTGTGACACTGCTGTCTTGGTTTTGTGTATTTGGAAAGTTGGAAACAGAGATCGAATTGTTTGTGTGAACTTCCGTTCGCTCGCCCAATTTATTCTCGACCCAATTTGCCATTTGAAGAGCAGATAAAGTCCAGACACAAGTATCTCTTGGTAGTTTTACTATTTTAGTGTTTTAAAAATAGTTTCTTCATAAAAGTAGTTTAATCACCAACTAATTTATGCTGACTGTCGTAATTATAAACAATCAACGTCGTTTTCGATGCATATGTCGGCGTATAGAAGTGTCTGATGCCGAACTACATACTTGGTATAATTTATATCGACCAATGGATAACATTATATCGACCAATGGATAACATTCTATCGATCAATGGATTAACATTCTATCGACCAATGGATTAACATTATATCGACGAAATGGATAACATTCTATCGACCAAATGGATTAACATTCTATCGACCAATGGATAACATTATATCGACCAATGGATTAACATTCTATCGACCAATTGATTAACATTCTATCGACCAATGGATTATCATTCTATCGACCTATGGATAACATTCTTTCGACCACCGGAGTAACATTCTATCTACCAATCATGGATAAGATTAGATCGACCAACGGATTAACATTCTATCGACCAATGGATTAACATTTTATCGACCAATGGATTAACATTATATCGACCAATGGATTTACATTCTATCGACCAATGGATTAACATTATATCGACCAATGGATTAACATTCTGTCGACAATGGATTAACGTTTTATCGACCAATGGATCAACATTATATCCACCAATGGATTAACACTATATATACCAATGGATAACATTATATCGACCAATGGATTAACACTCTATCGACCAATAGATAACATTCTATCGACCATTGGACGCCGGAAACTGTGATTTGTTTATGTTATTGTTCGTATTATATCTACATGTGTTTAAACCAACGCATATTGGAATTTATTTTATATCTCTGCCATCGTGGTAAACATAATGTTAAATTATATTTTTGTAAACAAAATTTCAATTAAACCGGTTTGGGGGCGACAATCGTCGATTGTTATTCATTTACCAGTATGATGTGCATGCACCAGATTCCAAATACATGCCAATGGTGTGTATGATCGCGGTGGTGTAAATACTCCCCCATATATTCACTTGTGATATGATTCTGGGTATTTATGAGTTGCTATAGAAACGAGAAGCACACTAACTTTACTAAGATGTAGTCGAATTTTGATTTTCATCTCACAACTAAAAATAAATATAAAACGTTGTCCATTCCAAATGGACGCTGTCATCCAACCATAATGCGTGTATTTCCCTTGCCTGGCGAATGTAATTTCTACGTATGTGTATCAAGTAACATCAATCAGTGTGCATTGTCATGTACCTATAAGGTGTATCATATATGGCAACACCACTTTGTGTCACCACATTTTGACCCAGATGCTATGGATTCTCATCATGTTAAAACTGACACAAAACTTCATGTTTATCATATTAACTTCATGTTTATCATATTAACGCCATGCTTCAACTGAGATCCCAATGATGTTGTCTTATATTATTAACAAGTGATATATCGCACATCACTATAATTTGGCGTTGAATCCACTACTTCCCGAACAGTGGACCTAAGCTTTTCCTGCGTCGCTATCCTTTTTGATGCGCGATACGGCGTTTCTGTTGGATCTTGACAATAATTTGGTGGTTATTCTAAAATTGCATCTATAGAACAGGTTTGTTTTAGACAGGAACATAATAATGGTAATAACTAGAGGTCAGATTCCATGGAATCAGATATACTTCCATGGTATCCCATCCCATCCCATGTGAGTGTTATGCGTATATGTGTGTTCCTCTTCATGCGAATGCATATTGGTGCTTAATGATCCGATGGTGGACTTTCATTGACATTTCTAAATAAGAAATATACTCCAAAGGTTTATGTCATGATGATTAATGACTGTCTAATGCATCATGGTCCTGACCAACTGAGTCACCATTCACCCAGGCAATCAGTTCATTTGTATTCTGTAGGTATACGTTTTATGGCTAATTATAACCGCTCCCCTGGATGCCCAAATCCTGTTCAACGGTCACGAAAATTGGTGTGTCTGATTATAGAGTAATCGGCATGTATCTATATCAAAAGGGTGCAAATCATATTAATGTAAAATAACTCCGTTATATCGCATTTAGTGGATAGTACTTTCAGTTTCGGATTCAGAATTGTTCGTTTTAATGGAAGAGGAAAGACCGCTTATTAATTAATTCAGAGCGTCATCGCAACACTATACTCATTAACGTCTTTGTAATAGAGTTAACAGTAATCAAGAGATAACTATATCACAATCGATAATGTCATCTGGGTGCTTACCCGTCCGTTTTAAAACTAATGGATCGTATATATACTACCAAACACATGCATTGTTCAAAATATAAAACACTAGATTGAGTAGATTCGCGATTTTCCATTGTTTCGCGCTCTCCTCGGGCAGGTTACTTTCATGGTAGAGCAGTAAATCTTTGGGGGCGTATCTATGGTATATCGTTGTACCTGCTCGTGCAGTAGCTTGCTCCTTGATAAACCCGTAAAATCTTGGAGGCGTACCTACAGTATACCGACGTACATGATCCTGCATTAAACTAGCTCCTTTATGAGCACGTTTGGATTTGGGGCTAAAATTAGGTTAGTGATAGACTACTTAAGTATAAATATTTATATTATACTAGCAGGGTGACCCGACTTCGTCTGGACTGTTTTCGCTATTGACCATTTTGAAGGTCAAGGTCAGGTCGGGGTCTCGATTTGACCCGTGTAAAACATTCCCACGACAAAATTACCCCTAGGTATCAATTTCATCAAAATCCCGTCGAAAGGCGCAATTTGACTTTGAATTGACCATTTTAAAGGTCAAGGTCAGGTCGGGGACACAATTTTACCTCTCCAAAAACTCCCCCGACAAACGTACCCATAGGTATCAAATTTCGTGGAAATCCACCCGTTTTACACGATTTGACATTGAATTTACCATTTTTAAAGTCATGGCCAGGTCGGAGACAAAAACACTCCCCGGACAAAAGTACCCCTAGATATCAAATTTTGTCGAAATCCCTCCGGCAGTTTTCCCGGCCATACCTAACAGACAAACAAACAGACAGACAGAAGTCCCAAAATATATAGTAGATAGCGTTGTCACGAGTAAACCGATCCATCCGGTCGGCGGGTGTTAATTTCGGCGTTTTTGCGTACATTCATAGCGAATTTGGCAGCAGCGTATGGGATAATTTCTTCACTGCCGCTGCAGCTAGCGACTTGTCCGATCGCCCATGGATGCATATGGGTATTCACTTCATGATATAATGTCCATTTCCGTGGTCAGGCAGCCAGGGGAGGTGCGGTCGGCGCCTTTTTGGATTTCCCGCACCTGGCGGAAACGGCCGCAAGTTAGGGGTTAATAGTGCCGTGTCCGCTCGAGCTATCGACTTGGGGATTGGAACTTTGGTACATTCAGGTCCATTCTACACGATAGTGCAAACCCCATCTCTTTCGGACCCCTGGGGGCGGTGCGGTCGGTGCGGTCGGGTTTTAGTAGGACCCGTTATCGGGGGTGCAGATGGGTGGGTAGGGGTATATATAGACGCCACATCCGTCCAATCTCGCTACTCTCATCAAGGACAGCCTCGGACAATCGCCATTTCGACCGGTCACATGATCTCCGGTCATGTGATCCATACCCGGAAGAGATTGCACGTCGGCAGACATTTTTGTTCAACAGCGAAACTTCTCTCGTCGTTTTTCATCAAATGTAAGTAAACTGAGTAATGTTTTCAAATAACTTCGGTGCAGTCATCGACTAATAATATAATATGACCGCGCGGATTGTTTCTTAGGTTCCCAATATGATTTAATTTGATTTACCAGCCGCTTGAATCGGCGCACATGGCTTTCTGCGTTTTCGACGTATTAGCCCCCACGACCCATTCAGCGATGGGAATGACAAACTTTTAACCTGAAGACCCAGACTTCCCTTGTCCTATGTCTTCCTGAGTCAATTCCGTACCCAAGGGTAGCGTGGTTCCATATCTTCATGATTTTACATATGATTTTTTTCATTCTGAACTTTTCACTTTTTATTCCATCACCCAGGCCCCATTTGGCAATGGTCATTGGACACTTTCAAGTCGAAAATATACATGACACTGATTTAATGCCTTCCTTTGTGAATTCCCCACCCAACGGTGTGCCACTTTACACAACTTGACTATTCTACGTTAAATTTTTTTCGTTCTGAATGAGGCACTTTTCTTTGTCTCCCTAAATCCAATTTTGCGATGCCAATTTGAGACTTTCTAGTAAAAATATCAATAACGCTGATTTTATGCCTTCGTGTGTGACTTCCCCAGCCAGCGGTGTGCCTCTTTCCACAATTTTGCGATTGTACGTTACATTTTTTTCATTCTAAATGGTACTGTTTTCTCGGTGACACCTAGATCATGCCATGATTCTCTACTCTGGCTAACGCCGTAGCATTAGCCAAAGTACAGGTTCGTGGCATGATCTAGGTAACACCGAATACAATTTTGCGATGCCAATTTGAGACTTTCTGGTTAAAATTATCAATATTATAAATGCTGATTTTATGCCTTCGCGTGTGACTTCCCCATCCAGCGGTGTGCCTCTTTCCACAATTTTGTGATTGTATGTTACATTCTTTTCATTCTAAATGGTTCAATTTTCTCGGTGACACCTAGATCATGCCATGATTCTCTACTCTGGCCAACGCCGTAGCGTTAGCCAAAGTACAGGTTCATGGCATGAACTAGGTAACGCCGAATACAATTTTGCGATGCCAATTTGAGACTTTCTGGTTATCAATAACGCTGATTTTACGCCTTCGTGTGTGACTTCCTCATCCAGCGGTGTGCCTCTTTCCACAATTTTGTGATTGTATGTTACATTTTTTTCATTCCAAATGGTGCACTTTTCTCGGTAACACCTAGATCATGCCATGATTCTCTACTCTGGCTAACGCTACGGCTAACGCCGTAGCGTTAGCCAAAGTACAGGTTCATGGCATGATCTAGGTAACACCAAATACAATATCGCTGATTTTATGCCTTCCTTTATGAATTCCCAACAGTATGCCACTTTGCACAACTTCGCCATACTACGTTATGATTTTTTTAGTTTTAAATGGAGCATATTTCTTAGATTATGCCATGATCAATCTCTACTATAGTACTCTGGCTGACACCGCCAGAGTAGAGACTCATGGCATGATCAATCTTTTATCAAACTACTTCAGAATATATACATGTAGTATTAATGTGATTGCATCCAGTGAGCACATTCCGGTATCCCTGCCCCACTCCTGCTTGGCATAATTATTTAATAGGAAGCGTCTGGTTGAATTTACAGTGGTATGATAGATCACTTCTATCCTCAAGCAACTTATGCCATTCAATGGCATTTTTTCTAATGTGAAGGGGTACTCTCATGTGCCTAATAATAGTGACAGCACGATTATTAATTTGGAGAAAATTCCCAACGATCACTAATATTTACATTGAGACATTATTAAAATCAACCTAAATCCCTACCAATCACTATTATTAGGCCATCACGATTATTATGCACCTGAGAGTTTGGCTTGAGACCCCACCATAGTTCAATTCACACCAGGTTCTCAGCTTCCATTATTTTCCAATGTTTGAACACATAGGCATGGCCCTGATAAATGGCTTATTGTGTGGATACCAGTAATATATTGAGAGTAATCACTTCATTGAACTGGTGACATGAAATAATTCATGAGGTAGGGATGTTGTACAAACACAAATTAGACCCTGCCTCAATCGAATTTTGTTCATGGCACCAGTTCAATCAAGTGATTATTCTCTGTTTAATCATATTCCATTATAAACATCTTAATTTACGAGAAATCCTAATATCACTGCCATTATACCCATGACGCAAACATTTTGATTGCGAATATTTAAGAAATAAATACACGGTGTAGAGGTGTGTATGGTCAAGTTGTACCACAAAAAACTGATTGTAGGACGACGCGTAGCGGAGTCCTACAATCAGTTTTTTGTGGTACAACTTGACCATACACACCGATACACCGTGTATTTATTTCTTTTGTAATACGACTGAAAGTTTATGGTCACAATTCGACTGAATAGTCAACGAAATACTGCGCTTTTTCGGTCTCAGGTGAGAAAACATTTCGTGGTGTAATTCGTGTTGGGCGTACTCGATTTCTTTGAATGGAGTACTCTAGTAATGTCTTGTCTTGTTATGAAATTCCCCCGTTGACTTTTCGAGGCACCTCTTCTAGAAATAATCGTTGTGAGTGGCTAAAAAACGATGTGTTTTCAGCGGCGCCCGTGCGTTTCATTTAAATTGTATAGGACATACGATTGCGGTCATTTCTGTTTTGAACGTTGTTGGGACAACATGAATATATGATCATCGACTATGGACCAATTTCCTTACACAAAGCGATCTAAATGATCTAGTTTACTAGACTAATCTTATTCCCCTTCTGTACTGGTGAACAAACGCTTTCATTTTCAACTTGATTCCGAAATATCGAATATGATCGAGATTCGAATCGACGAATGCACAGCCCGGCCCCATGGATTTATTTTGTCATATAATATACTTATTAAGTAACTTTCTTTGGTCGTAACATATATCAATATACCATAACATCATTTGGACCATATTCATTGGCAACCAAACTGGTTTCAAGCGACAAATCGCTAGAAAATTCGCAAGATTGTCAAGATGTAGCAAAATTCAAAGGGTTACGGGTGCGGGTGTACTCCGTTGATGCCCCGTTTGCGCGGAGTTAGAAAAGACGGGAAAAGTCGCGTGCGCGATCTGAATAAACCGATTTTTTTCGTGGTACAATTGGAAAAAGTAGAATTGTACCACAAAACTGGAACGAGATAGCCATGGTAACTCGGGCCACTGGCCAATCAGGACATGGCTTTTAAGCATAGTTAGGCAGGGTCGTATTACAAAAATACATACATGTAACATGCTAGTTAAAGTGACATAATTCATAAGTGCAATTATAGTTTATAATCACTCGAGAAATCAAGGTAAATCACAAATACGAATGTAATAAAGTCATTTTAAAATTTAAAAGTATACCAGTAGTACCAGTACATGTGGTGTGCATATACATGGCTACATGTGTATGTTGTCTGGGTGAAATAAATCATCCAGACTGACATCTCCCTGAATGAATGGCAATGCCAGAATTGTTAGCATCACTTACATTGAGAACAGCAGCACAAATGCATGTTGGCATGTACATGTATTATTACCTTAAAGACATATTATGGACTTGTTCAAGTTCGTGAAGCTGATAAGTTGGTATTCAGGCGTTATGCCAACCTGGAGAATGTAGCATTCTACTAACATTGTCGAAAATTTCAAAGAAATCGACCATACCATTCAAGAGAAAACGTTGTCAAAACAACGCTCAATTGTAAATATTTACATCTGAATATGGGACGCAACAATTGTCAACAAACTAACACAAATGATTTCGCCATCCAGAGTCAGGGCATTAAATTAATATATCAGAATGACGATGCGTGTTGGTAATTTGGATTAATATTCTTAAAAAGAACAACTTTGAGCATGAATATTCTCCATTTCTATTGGATTACCCTACGGGAGTGTTTCACATCACTTTAATCCATTTCATGTACATTATTGTATTCGTTTGTTTCAATTAGGGCCCTGCGGACAAATTCGATGTGATTCAGAATCTTTCATCTGATTTGATTCAATATCGCGTGTCCTGATTCAAATTGTATGGAATCATTGGCACCAGTTGCATTCCAATTACTTCCAACAGACTGCATTGCTTTCTCTCTCAGGATTATGAAACCAACAAAAGACCACACAAACAAATAACACTCACCCCTGATCACGAGTCCTGCTAGGCTGCTATGGTGTTGGTCGGTCCTGCTGAATTGCTATGATGCTGGTAGGTCAAACTGATGCTGTCACACAAATATACAGGCTATTTTTTATAAAGTTGTCATTTTCACAGTGTTTGGTTAATCCGAGCTATTTGTGAAAAAGACAGCTCTGATGTTTGCAAATTTTATGTACCAACATTGAGTCCTTCACATTTGACTAAAAACAATTAAAGCTTATCATTTATGATGAGAGCTTGGTGTAAAATGTTTACTATGGAGGTTTACGAGCATATTTTCACCTCTGCACAATACAAATAATTAATAACACCACACATACAGTCATACATGTATACATGTATGGCATTAGGACAACAGTAGCTCGAAAGACGAGTGTGACTCGCCACACAGTAGCATTTCAACCAGGCTCTACTCATAATTCACTTTATAATATTGATTTTGATTTGAGAAAGGAAAACATGTCATTGAATTGTCAAACAATTTATATTAGTACACACATCTTTCAAAATATGTGAATGCATTATGATCATGAGACATGAGTCTAAATCAGTATTGACGCTCCAATGAGATACAAAATTTGTGGCAATAATAAGAAAGAGTAAAGTCCACAGGTGATTTTAAATGAAAAAAATGTAAGGCCCAATCGCAAAATTGTGGAAAGAGGCAAACCGTTGGATGGGGAAGTCACACACAAAAGGCATAAAATCAGTGCTATTGATATTTTCTACCAGAAAGTCTCAAATTGGCATTACAAAATTGTATTCGGTGTTACCTAGATCATGCCATGAACCTGTACTTTGGCTAATGCTACGGCGTTAGCCAGAGTAGAGAATCATGGCATGATCTAGGTGTCGCCGAAAAAACTGTACCATTTAGAATGAAAAAATGTAACGTACAATCACAACATTGTGGGAAGAGGCACACCGCTGGCTGGGGAAGTCACACACGAAGGCATAAAATCAGCGTTACTGATATTTTTACCAGAAAGTCTCAAATTGGCATCGCAAAATTGGATTTAGGGAGACAAAGAAAAGTGCCTCATTCAGAACGAAAAAAATTAACGTAGAATAGTCAAGTTGTGTAAAGTGGCACACCGTTGGGTGGGGAATTCACAAAGGAAGGCACTAAATCAGTGTCATGTATATTTTCGACTTGAACGTGTCCAATGACCATTGCCAAATGGGGCCTGGGTGATGGAATAAAAAGTGAAAAGTTCAGAATGAAAAAAATCATATGTAAAATCATGAAGATATGGAACCACGCTACCCTTGGGTACGGAATTGACTCAGGAAGACATAGGACAAGGGAAGTCTGGGTCTTCGGGTTAAAAGTTTGTCATTCCCATCGCTGAATGGGTCGTGGGGGCTAATACGTCGAAAACGCAGAAAGCCATGTGCGCCGATTCAAGCGGCTGGTAAATCAAATTAAATCATATTGGGAACCTAAGAAACAATCCGCGCGGTCATATTATATTATTAGTCGATGACTGCACCGAAGTTATTTGAAAACATTACTCAGTTTACTTACATTTGATGAAAAACGACGAGAGAAGTTTCGCTGTTGAACAAAAATGTCTGCCGACGTGCAATCTCTTCCGTGTATGGATCACATGACCGGAGATCATGTGACCGGTCGAAATGGCGATTGTCCGAGGCCGTCCTTGATGAGAGTAGCGAGATTGGACGGATGTGGCGTCTAGGGTATATATAGTCACGCATTTCAATCAGTTTGGATATAAAGTTTAAATATATACAGCTATATGCCTATATATTTAATACTAATATATTTTCTTATAAATTAACAGCGCAGTGCGTAGCCGAGTGGTGAGAGCGTCAAATCTTCAGTTTGTGTTTTATTGCGACGTGAGTTCGAATCCCGTCAAATTATATATATATTTTTTATTATTTTTATTTTTAACATGTTTTGGTGTATCATCAAATATAATACCAAACTAAAGATAATGTAAAGATGCTTTTTTTATTCGATAAATAACTAGAATATAAACGTCGATGTGTTATTGAATCGGATATAAAACAATAAACACGCAGGTCGGTTTTCGCATATATATAACATGAAGCAGGGGGGGGGTCTGCAAACAAATTCCGTATATAGGGCCGAGGTGGGTGGGTGGTCCAGAGGCGGAAAAAATGGTGCTTGTAAATTTTTTCCAAAATGAGTTTTTTTCAAACAATTTACAAGTACTGATCATGTAATGTTGTTTGTACGCATGTTAGTACCTTGCTTGTTGGTATAGGGCTATATAGGCAGCTAAAGTGACTCTTTAGACTCAGATTTAGCAACATTCTGGATTTCACAGTATCCCGGACCACTTCACAGTGGACCACCGTATTAACGTTCAGGAAACTTATGATCAACGGAAGAAATATTTAGTAACAAAATTAATATATTACCCAGTTGTATTATCTGAATAAAAGTAATAAAACAAAAAAAACTCTATCACAAATTGGATACTACATGGTGAATACTCAATGATGACTACTAGTAGATATCATTAACCTGATTGTTGCATAACATGAAATTGAAAAGGGTATCTCATAAATTGAAATAAAATGTCTGAAATACTGTCTTGTTCTGACATGTAATCAAATTCATTCCTTCTGGTTATTTCTCATCTTGAATGATTGCTAGTAATGTTAATTTGCAACAATTATCCAAATAAAACTGAATTGGTTATGATGAATGACATTACTGTTTAGTGCTCAGACAATCCCAATTGAAGGTGACGCTCATTGAATTTCCGAACTTCATCTGGGAGCTTTACTGCTCAACAAGACGAAACTAAAATACTAATTGCATACTGTTATCACTTACAAATAGATGAACTGAAATAATGTGATGCATTCAGATGCATTGAGAAATGACATTCAATTCTTCATTCTGGTCTATCACCATACCAAACCACATCAAAATTTGACAACCGACACTTAACTTATATTGCAAAAACTTTGTATGGACTGAATTTCATAAAGTCTAACAGGGCCCATAACTCTGGTAGGCATTGGTGGTCACAACCCGCGATATTATGCATATTCGTCCCCCATTTCTGGTCCGTCACCATGCCATAGGGCAGCAAATATGACAACTGACTCTTGAGTTAAAATTCGGCTCGAGACATCAACTATATACCCGCCGACTAATATCGGGCAGTATAATAACCATATATCTATGTGTATACCTAACCAAAAAACAATTCCCCTCCCCACCCCATCCCGTTGGATAAAACTAAAGAGTTCTTTGATCATGCACATATAATTGTGGAACCCCTGACCTGTTTACCACTATTTACACTGGCCAGTGTTCTCTGTCAGACACAACACACTCGATATATTAAGGCTATAATGGGGTCTAGGGCAATTTGTGACATATAGTGTACCTATATACACAATGCTTAATTAATAATGTTGTTAGATACTGAAAACACCAGGAAACACATGGAAATACAGTATATTTTTCGTTTTTATAATCTGTGTTTACCAATTAGTAAGGCAGTTCACACAGTTATTGAAGAACGGCTAAAAAAAAACTCTGAAATTTTGATAAAAACATGAGAAACGGGGGGTGGGTCCCCAAAATTTTGGAGGAAAAAAATATTTTTTTGAAAAAAATGGGGTGGTGGGTCCCTCGAGGTCGGAAAAAACTTTTTGGGCCCTATATGTGCAATTTTTTTCCAGACCCCCCCTACAAGAAGCGCGCTTAATGAACGTTCGGTCCGAATAATATAATGAGTGATAAACAACAACACACAAAGAGTTTGAACGTAATCGAACAGAAAAGAGCGTTCTCTATAAGTTGATTCCTTTATAGTTGGAATCAGGATCGTTTGTTTCAATTTACTTTTTGACAAGACTTAAATGACGGTGTACGAAACTATCAGTGGTGTTTTATTTTGCGAAAGTATAAAAGGAGTCATTTCCAATTCGCCAAACATATACTAACGGAAAGAATTGGATGTCTATCAGCAGTATACTACGGTTTATAACAATATACAAATTGTTCTTACGAAAATGATGATGTTTGCATGTTTCTATGTGTTTATCGTTGTTATCGCAAATGAAATAATTGGTTATACGTCGTCATTACGTTAGTAGAAACATACATCGCATAACTGAGGCTTGTTTGATCAAATTAAGGTAATGTTTGTATTTCGTTTGGTTGTATATGCAGTGTATAAACCGTACAAACATTAAATCGGAAGTTGTTTTCGAAAAGACGAAAAATGCTATTTTTAGAACGTAAATGTGACAGAAATATCACAACAACACCACAAAATCCTGGTTTCAGACGGACACACGGTTGCACCACATCTACTAACGTAATTATACATTGTACATACACATTTGCCGATCGTAAGCGGGGGCCATTTGAGCGAAGGACTCTGTTTAATAGATAAACACGGCCTTTGATCACTTCAGAAAATAATTTTCTCACAAAAGTTCCCTCTTCAAATGTCATTTTAACACATAGCCAGCATATGTCGGAAACCCCACTATATTGCAACGGAAAGGCCGTTATGTGTGCAACATATATCGACATGCCCTTGGCTCGAGTGTATTCATAATTTAAAATTAGAGAGTATTTATTTGGACACCCACTCGTCAGTCTATGTACGCCTAGTTGTGTACGACGACAATACTAGTTGCGATGTTATACAGGAATCGTACAGTAATGATATGTTCCTTTCGATCCACTTAAACATAACTATGTCTTTGAAATGTCACGTCATTGAACTTATAGACTCTGCCTGAATCAAACAAGGTATTCCTATACTATTTAGTTACTTTTATTCGACTCCGCATGTAACAAAACTGTATTTGGGGGTTGAGGAAATATGTTGTATTCTGTGATGAAATTGTGTATAGGTCAGGGGTGGGGTCTGCAATTGTTTTCCGAACACTAGGCGGGGTGGTGGTTGGTTCTACAGCCCTGCTTACAGATTTGTCCTGGCCCTGTAATTTTGTTCCTAGAGTAATTTTTCTTCAAAATAATGGGACAAAAAGTTTTAAGAATGCTTCTATTATGTAATATCTATGCACTTAACCATTGGTAGGGGGTTTGAGTTCACCAGCAGTTAAAATGGGGAATGACACCAAGGGGTAATAAAATGTCAGCTTGCTAAATGCTCAAGGATCTATCAATGCACATTGGCATGGAAGGCTGATATTTAACTACTTCTATTAAAAATCATTTATTCAACCTGGTGTAAATGAAAACATAACACAATAATAGATTCTTCAAATAAATGTAAACTCTTCAAGTAAAGGTACTCAATCCGATTCGATGGTTCCCATGATCAGATTCCAACAACAACATTTGTTTTCGAAATGCCGCGTCAGTTATAAGAATCCAGTAATTGCCCAAAACTAATATTAATCACAGTCAACTATAGTATAAAATTGCCCAAAACATGTTATTGTCAACTATCTGACACAAAAAAGTCACTTGTTTTTAGAGTTATCCATCTTCATCCGCAATTTGTTCAGATAAGTCTTCTCGACGACTATTTACTGTGCCACTTAAAATTAAAATAATAGAATTCAAACATCGAGATGTGATCACTCTGAGCTTTGATGGGTCGGTTCCGCGACTCGAATCAAATATCTTTTACCGCCGATGCCAAGGAAATAGTAATTTGCGCAGATTTGCGAGCGACATTTCGGATTGAGTAATTTTAATTCTTCAAACAAACTTTGACCGATTTCAACGTTATTCGGTATATGGGTCGAGGATCACCTATAGATGGGAGCTGTAAAATTTGAATGATTTTTTATGAAAAATATGGCCACTGGCAGCCATCTTTGATTTTACTCTTTGCACCACTAAATCCGTTAACACAAAATGCAGAGCTTATCCCTTATCCGATCATCACCAATCTGTATATGGATCTTCGTTCTGACCTCTCGGTGGGTGCCTTCGAGTTTTTCCCAAATTTTGTAAAATAAATGGCTGCCATTTTGGCCATCTTGGATTTTACTCTTTGTATGACCAAATCCTTTAGCACACCTTACAGGTCACATTTCTCACCCAATCGTCACCGAACACCATATGGATCTTCGACGTGGCCTCAAGATGGGAGCCTCCATTGTTCCGCAAAATTTGTTTAAAACAAACATGAGCACCTGAAGCCATATTGGATTTTAAATGTCAATCCATCAGCATACCGTACAGCCCACATTTATTGGAGAATTGTTTTGAAACTTTACAGTGCTGTTGGTATATAAAAGTGGGAATACTTCTATAATCATGATACGGGACATTGATAAGAAAAGATAGATCAGGAAAACTGAGTAAAATTGTCATTTGAAGCAGTTTGGATGGGGTGGGTCCCTATCCCAGATTCGGAAAACGGATGTGGAGCGGAACAGTGACTTTCTCTTGTGATTGAAGGTTAATAACGACCATCGGGAGGCCGAGTATCTCTAATATGGAAACCTAATTCATAGGTTCGTCTTTTCACATAAATCCCATCATCACAACTTGGCGTACATATTTTTGGCAACTGGTGATCATCAACTTAAACAACTAGGCGTACATAGACTCAGAGCGGGGTGTCCAAATCAATACTATCTACGTTCAAATTATGAATACACTCGAGCCAAGGGCATGTCCATTCCGTTGCAATATAGTGGGATTTCCGACAGATGTTGGATATGTGTTAAAATGACATTTGAAGAGGGAATATTTGTGAGAAAATTATTTTCTGAAGTGATCAAAGGCCGTTTTTATCTATTAAACAGAGTCCTTCGCTCAAATGGCCCCCGCTTACGATCGGCAAATGTGTATGTACAATTTATAATTACGTTAGTAGATGTGGTGCAACCGTGTGTCCGTCTGAAACCTGGACTTTGTGGTGTTGTTGTGATATTTCTGTCACAATTACGTTCTAAAAATAGCATTTTTCGTCTTTTCGAAAACATCTTCCGATTTAATGTTTGTACGGTTTATACACTGTGATATGAGATGCAATGCGTTGAGGATGCGAAAGAAAATACAAAAGTGAAATGCATAGTAAATCAAATAGAGGTTTGCCTATCTATGGGCGGTAACTCCGCAGGGAAAGCGCTGACACAAGTGTTGATGCCCGTGGGCAGTAGTGCATATCGAGGTGTCCATATGGTCCAAATTTCCGAGATAGTAAAATGACATTTTTCAGATAAAGGGAGATAAGTCTGCGAGGAAAGCGCGGACAATATTCGTTATGCGACTAAGGCATACAACTCATTTGCCCCAACATACTTACCAACTTTTAGTTTTCTACTGCTTATACTTTCCGAAATAAAGTGATTATAAAAGTGTAGAGTATTTTAATAATAATAATAATAGTGAAAAATAAATAAATTTAAATTTCACTCCGTGGTGAAGCGTTGGGCCGAACTCATGATATCTTCATTTTCTGTATCCCTTAGATGCCTACATTCCCTAGAGATTTCACGGTCCTCCTCCCATTAGTTTCTGAGTATTTTCAATTAAACAGAAAACGGCCCCAATAGAAAAACAATATACTTCCTTGGTTACACCATGGAAGTATAATAATAGGGCGAATCTTGAGCTGAAAATATCGTAGTTTAGGGACGGAAAATAGGAAGTAGGATGATTGTATCATGTCATTACCATGTTTATGTTGATCTCAAGTGATTGGGAGTGACCCCACCCATACCTCGAAATTGGGTGACGGGATTGGAAAATTGTCAACCCAGGCCCAAAAAAGGAATTTTGAAGGCCGTAACTCCGTTATTTTCCAATGGATTTTAAAATTGTTTTCAGTTTTGTGATCTGCTGCTCACCTAGATTGTATGAAATGCATTTCATCTGAATCGGAGACGAAAAACATTTCCGTTATTGGAAAGCAAATGGGCCCAAGTTCAAACTTTGAGGGCCTAAATCTCCGCCATTTTCCAACGCATTTGCGATCTGTTTTCAGTTTTGTGATCAGCGTATATGGTAAATGTTATATTCCAAGTTTCATCTGATTCGGAGGCTAAATCAAATTTGGCACCAAAAACCACCCCTCCCCAAAACCACAATACTTAACCGACACTGACAACATTTGGCACACACCGAGCACTAGTTATTTTGGATACTTAGAAGTGTGTCACTATCTCCAATGATTGTCCGTTTTAAAGGAGATACGGCGACAAGCCGGTTGCCCCAAAACATACAATTTTTGAGGGCCCACAACTCTGGTATTTCTACTCAGATTTCAAAAATCTTCCGCGATATTTGATCAGCTTTACGCAGTAAAGCGATACACCTAAATAGACGAGATTCGTAACGAAAATGTTTTTTTTTTAAATTGGCACCTCCACCCCATTGTAAAAATATGAGATCGACCCTGTCCAGTTTTCGTTTTACCACTGAACAGTAAGTGACCAAGAGGACTGTGGAAACCGAATTCAGTTATCTGGAATGATAGGAGAGTACAGGTGCGTACAATGAATTCGGTGTATGCCTATCTATGGGCGGTAACTCCGCGGGGAAAGCGCGGACACAAGTGTTGATGCCCGTGGGCAGTAGTGCATATCGAGGTGTCCATATGGTCCAAATTTGGATGCCCTGCTTCTCATAATTTCCGAGATAGTAAAATGACATTTTTTCAGATAAAGGGAGATAAATCTGCGAGGAAAGCGCGGACAATATTCGTTATGCGACTAAGGCATACAACTCATTTGCCCCAACATACTTACCAACTTTTAGTTTTCTACTGCTTATACTTTCCGAAATAAAGTGATTATAAAAGTGTGGAGTATTTTAATAATAATAATAATAGTGAAAAATAAAAAAAAATTTAATTTCACTCCGTGGTGAAGCGTTGGGCCGAACTCATTATATCTTCATTTTTTGTATCCCTTAGATGCCTAAATTCCCTAGAGATTTCACGGTCCTCCTCCAATTAGTTTCTGAGTATTTTCAATTAAACAGAAAACGGCCCCAATAGAAAAACAATATACTTCCTTGGTTACACCATGGAAGTATAATAATATAATAATAAATAATTAATTATGTTGAGATGCCTTTATATGCAAGCCTATATATAGTAGTAAAATGTACGGTTCTCTGTTTCCGAAGCATGTTCTGAATATATTTTCTCTCTCTTATAGAATATAGGAATGCATGGGTCGACAAGTATAGTAGATCATGCCGTGATTTTCTACTCTGACTACGCACGTAGATATTATATTCCATCTTTTTATGCTTGTTGGCGTCGGGGAGTATGTTTCATCCATATATAGACATCCATCCGTTTAAAATGTGGGAACTTGTTGATGTTCTGACGGGGAACTCTATAGCATTCAAAACGCAAAGCGGGGAATAAATTTATTTGTCAGAATACATGTTCCCTACTAATCTATTTCACAGTAGGGGCATGGTACCAGGTTGCATGTTTTGCCACTTTTAGAAATATATGATAGCTGCAATATTTTGTCAATGTTAAAAACTTCCCTGTCAGAACATGAACACGTTTCCATGATTTGAACTGGTGGATTATGATCTTTACGGACGTAATCAGAGTAGAGATTCATGTCAAACAATGACCTAGCCAAATATATATACCATGTATATAATAGACCTACTGCTTCGTGTGTGGATAATCGGGTCCCGCACCAGCTTCAATAGAGAGGTTTAGATTAAAAACTTCTAACTTTATCCATCAAGCAATATCAGATTATACTATTCCTCGCGGCGGGAGATCGTGGCCAATGATAAACCAACTATAGTCTGCTGATAAACTCTGCATAACACGGTGTGTGAAATGTTAGACGCGAGTAGCGGCCTTATTCAATGCTGACTATGGTATGACACGTTTCGTGTCTCATTGATAACCAACGAAACTTTGTTTGAAAATATTATATAGCTGACTCGAGCTCTCTAGAATTATAGTCTGTTATGTCTTACTTGTGAGATTTTGAATTATTTTTTTTTAATCTAAACTTCCATATTAACGTATAACGTACACGAACGTCGTTTATTATCGCGGGTGTCGCAACTTGGAAACCCTGAGTTCCATTCATCTTTGATATATGTCGCTGAATAGTGATATCGACCTCGACACATCGAGTATGTGTTTACTCGCTTCGTTTATTGGTTATCGCTATTCATACCCATGTTCTAAGAAGTAAAATTTACGAACGGTTTTTATGCTTGCGGGCGTTGAAGAGTATGTTCCATCCATATATGATACGTGTTGCTCCACCTCGATGCAGTGTGTGTGGTAACTATGGTTACACGCTGGAGGTTAGAAGGAACTAAATATGGAGGAATATGCCCCTTTTATATTTACAGGATATATCGAACCAACATAAACAACTCTGTCAGGCGATTGTATGATACTATGAGTAATAAATTTGTGATGAAATAAAATATGCTTTATATTCTAGTAATTATATGGCTACTCGCTGGAGGTTAGAGGGACTAAATATGGTGGAATATGCCCCTTTTTAAATTAACAGGGTATCTCGAACCAACATAGAACACTCTGACGTGTGGTTGGGTGATACCATGGGTAAGAAATTTGTAGTGAAATAAAATATGCTTTCTATTCTAGTAATTCAGTTTAACGATGTTCGTGATTCTGTCCATGTTGTCTGTGAATCGTATATACATGCATGGTACCTTCCTCGAGTTTATGTGTGAATCGTATACACATGCATGGTACCTTCCTCGAGATTACGGTGAATCGTATACACATGCATGGTACCTTCCTCGAGTTTATGGTAAATCGTATAAACATGCAAGGTACCTTCCTCGAGTTTATGGGTGATCAGGCTTCGCATTCAGCTTCAATGACGTAGCATTTTACGAACAATGCTCTCGGCCGAATGTGGAGGCCATGAATTCCATCCATCCTTCATGATCAGTTGACATAGAACACAACTCGTTAAATTCATTCAGCATCCCGATTAGAGCAATCAACGCGATTCGACATTGATATTCTGGACCTTCCGGATTCATCGTTCGCATTATTCTTTCCACCTGATCACCTGACCCACGAGATGCCTTGATCCGAGCGCTCGTAACGAGAGCGTACTCGACGCTAATGAACATTCTCTCGATAACATCATTTAATATGAGATTGTTTGCCCGACAGTCGCCGACTGGCACCGGCCTGAATGAATATGTGTCACTATTATCGAGAGGATAACTGAACGTTTCAATGTACCCGACTGCAAACGTAAGCAACTTATCTGTAATTTTATTGAGAAATATTTCGATATTTTCCTCGCACCGATTGCTGCTTACTCGGCGGTCACCACGTGACCTATGTGACATACCATGTGATAGTTGGTCGGCAACAATGTTCATGTTTGTGTATAACTTGTTGATGATATCATCGACAAAAGCTAACCATTTATTCATTAATTGTTCTGATTTTCGCCATTCTGTTGCTACTGCATGCCAACCCCCTTCAGTTTTACCGGTCGATGTTATCACGAAGAACTCTTCTAAAGGGTCCTTATTTGATTCCACAGTTTTACCGGTCGATGTTTTCACGAAGGACATACATTCAACAAAGTCGTCATATGAAAAATCTGCATGTTGTCTAGAAATCATCCAAAGATCAACCGTCTTCTCGAATGACAGAAGCAATGATTTAGCTCTGTCTAAATAACTGCGTCTGACTGCATGGATTGGAAACCTCGTCGTTACAGATGCGGAGACTCGTTGTTTCATGTCATGAGATACAATCCCGGCTCCATACATGACCTCTGCTGCTTCTATGATGTTCCCGATGTTAGACATATGACCCGTCTGCATACTAGCCGGGTTTGTTTCAGAGAGTTGTCTATTTATAGTATCCATTATAACCGCAGCGAGCTCCAGCCTTGTGCGCGATGTCATTCCCGCGATATCATCAGTGATGAGATACAACCCGAGAAAAGTCCACAGCCGCCTGCGGAGATATATCAGATCAGATTCCGAGACACCAGCCAACAAGTTCATTTCAGGAACAAAATAATGAGGTAGGAATCTTCCGTTTAAATACCAATCAAGTCTCTTTAATATATCCACTACTGATATGTCATTTTCCCAGAATCGAGCGTTCGTCTGCTCGAAATACCAGAGCGCTGACGTCTTCAGATGGTAGGACGTCAACACCCCCCGGCCAAAATCGATGACGCGTCCGATTCTCTTCAACAACTTTATACTGAGTTTCTGGTAAACTGACATTGTTCTCAACAGCACGACTTCTGCCTTAGCGAACGACAGACAGAAATCGTGCTCACGGTCCGGGTCTAATGGCGCAGGTCGTGCTGCAATGTGAAATTCCCCGGATATTATTAGCGATATAATATCGTCTGATGGCCATGATCGGCCGCGTGCTGAAAATAAACGTGCTGTCTGTGGTATTCTACTTATTCTTAGTTGTGGAACAATGTCGGTGGTGGTGTTTCGACCAGTGACTATCTTGCCAACCTTTGAAAATCCATCAGTATCAGGAAATGTTCCAAAGATCTCTTCACAAATGTCTCTAACGGGATCAGCCAGCACGTATTTCCCGTCACCCAAGATGGCGTTTGGTACGAGCCCTGCTAACCCCTCAGTAGATATCCGGACATAACACGGGAGGTCATGTCGGTATATCAAGCTGGATTCATCTATTATTATGTTTCGAGGTTCAATCAGAACATCTTGATCGCTTCCGGCAATATAAACTCCGCTCGCGGAGCTCCCTACTAATGTAACTTGATAACGATCAGTCGACAGACGTGCTATTACTCTACTGACATGATATTGCAGCAGAATCCGGTTATAACTTCGTGACAAGGACTCCATAATTAATAAATGGATACCTTACTCAGACGAACCATTTTAAGAAGATGGTGCCATTATTAATCCACTTGTCAATGTTGGACATCCAAGACTTTGTTCAGTTCACGTGAGTGGGAAATAAATAACATGTCGTCTTTCTGAAAAAAAGAAATGAATATAACAATGTAATTTGGATGTTATCATGTTTTGATATGACGGGTAGAATATATAGCGTTCGTGAATATAACGGAGATTACTTACCAGGGTGTTAATGATGGTCTATTATAAATCGGGGTGCATGGCATAATCAGTATATATAATATCTGTCAGTAATTATTTTTTTTAATTTAGTACTGTCGATTACTGTGACACGATATTGAAGAACAATTTAAAGGAAAGTATAACCACATTTTCAAATTATTTTTAACTTCACTGTTTTCAGGCTCCAATAAGATCAGATTCTGAAAAACAGACATGTTTTCAAAAGTGGACCATGTAAACTTATTTTGTTCTTGATTCAAGAAATAAAAATGTTAAGCCACCCATAAATATTT